>JBBPFP010690856.1:0-16135 GCA_037974795.1 Kaempferia galanga | reverse complement strand
GTTGGCCCAGAAACGGATTGGTAGAGGCGCTGAAATGAGCGAATCACTTTTTACCACATAATTTAATTTCAAACCCAACTCAGATTTTATTTATATTTGTAAGCTTCAAACAAAATTTGAATATTATATATATAGATTATAAAATTAGAGGCATCAAACTCATATCTTGATTTTTATTCCCGTCTACCAAGCATAAAAAATGTGAATGAAATAGATTTCATTCCCATTCCAACCTCCTAAATCCGTCAACCAAACACCCCTTACATTTATTTTAACTCACTGTTTACTAATTCATCACAATTTGAATTTTATTTACATAATTTAAATAATTGTTATTAAAAATAAAATAATAATAATATTTTTAAATATATTTTATTTTTTAAAAAGACCTTTGAGAGGCAGTTGGTGCGAGAAAAAATTTTAATTTTTTTTAATAAAAAACCTTTGAACACATGGAAGAGCAAGAGGTGAAAGAAGTTTTTTTTTATAAATTATTTTTTTAACGCGTTAACTGTCAGTTGAACGTTCACCACCAATCGTGCGATTTAATAACCTCTTACAGTGACTTTAACAATAATATTTATACATTAACATTAATATGAATACTAATTTCATATAGAAACGAATATTTAATCTTAAAGGTCAACATTTTAGTATGCATAGGTTATGCTAATCTCTATCTAATATTAAAAAAAAATTAATTTAAAATAATTTGCTTTTTGAATTTAAGATTTTAGATTTCTCGTAAACTATACGAATGAAATTTATAAAAATATTACTTTAGTTGATGGTGATATTACGTTTTTTTTAACTAAAACTTTTCGTATATATATATTTAATTATTCTATTAAAATAATTGATAATATTTTTATTTTTCAAATTTAATTCATGCAGATTAGCAGCCCATTAGCCCAACCCATTAATTAAAATAGAGAAATAACTGGACGCTTGTAGCCCAACACTTGTTTTTACGTTGTGGAAGAACCCTCGGGTTTCGGTCCTTCCCGACCTAAAACGCTGCCGCGATTACACAGACTTCTTCGCCGTCGCCGCCGCCGCCGCCGCCGCCGCCATCGCCATCGCCCGAACCCTCGCCGCATTCACTCAGTAGTTTTCGCCTCCTTCCTCATCATCGCTGACCTGAAGGTTGTTCTCTCGCGGTAGGAGTCGCAGCTCTTATCTTCCTCATTTTGGACGCGAGTGGTTTCTCCTTCGGTAAGTGCGATAGCTCCTCGTACGCTTTCTCTTATTCTTTATTTAGGGCGCGTAAGAATAGTAGGTGTTGCAGGCAGACCGGCGTGTTCGCTGTTCCCTTCCTCTCCCCACTTGCTCGTGAATTTATTCTCTAATCGAACGTTTGGATATAACACTCTGAACGCAATGACTGGCAAGAATACGAAACAGATACCTAAGGGTACAAAGAAGGGTGGGAGGGACAAGAAAAAGAGGCATGGGCCTCGACTCCCTTCTGCCGTCCACAAGGAACTCGAGCACTTCAATGCCGATCCTAACCCTGAACAATCGGATTTGGAAAAAGATAAATTTGGAGAAGATGTCTATGAGTATGACGAGGAAATCCCAGAGGAGGAGACACGAAAGAACCGTCGCTATGATTCTGTAGATAATTATGAGTATGAGCTACCGGAAGAGTTTGAGGTCAGCTAATTTCATGTTCTGCTACTTTGTCGTGTATATCAAAGTCTGGGATAGTCATTTACTTATAAATTCGAATCTATTCTGTTTTGTTAGGACGAGGATGTGCCTTCAGAGGATGAGGAACTTGATAGCGATCCTTCAGAAAAGTCAGACGATGATCAGGAAAACAGTAGGCATCCGAGGATGCTCGAAGATATTACAGGGCTCCCAAGCATGGCTTTTGATGGTATGCGTCAGATTAAAAATTGAAAATTGATGAGTTGTAGATGGTGAATGAATTTATTTATAATTTGGTGCAGGCCAGCAAAAAAAGAAGATTGTCGTGACTGACTTTCAAGGGGATCTAAATGGTAAGAAGATCAGTATTCATGATCTTTTGGATCCTCTTCAGCAGGAGCCTGGGTACAAAAACCTTCGGAGGAAATTGCACAAAATAGAGACAAAGCCAATGACGGTTCAGGTTCCTCTGCCAAAGGTGGAAAGGGAGAAACTGGAGAGGAAGGTGGCTTATTACCACACCAGGAAAGATATGACCAAGTGGGAGCCATTGGTTAAGAGGAATAGAGAGGCTCCTACTTTGTACTTTGATGCAGATGTGAACTTGGGGTTTTCAACTGTAGGAGCAATTGCTTCTGAATTCGAACCAAGGACTGAGTTTGAGAAGAAGATGGCTTCACTAGTTCGTGATCCAGAGATCGTGGAAGCTTATAACAAAGATGGTGCAAGACTTTTAGAGCTTAACAAGGTATTCTCGTTACTTTTTTTTTTCTTTCTATTTTCTACTTTTTAATTAGTATTATAAAATACAGGAGTGTTTTTATATTTCATTGGAAAAAAGAGAATAGCATCAACAATCAACTATGCATTTTTGGTGTTGATCCTAAATGAATCTACCAGTTATATTCAAGTTAAACCTTCTTGCTATATGTCATTTGTAGATAATAATTTTATTAATTAACGAGTGTAAATAGAATAAACTCATAGGTTGAGTTGTGAATTAATATTTTAGTAATAAAATATTTTATTAAATATACTAAATTGTATTTTCAACAGTAGATAAAATAGTGTGAATGTTTAAGATGAATGACGAGAATTTCTATAAAATTACAGTCATGATTCCGTAGAGGCAAAATACAAGATAAAGAAAGTGGGATAGTGGATAAAAAACAAAGAGGAAATGTTTAAGATGTATTTATAATTTAAAATATACATTAGATTTCAGTATGGGTATTCTTATGAATTTATGGAACTTTATGTTCTAATTTGATAAAACATATTTAAAATTATTCATCAAATAAATGTATAAACAACACAATGACCGATAAAATGTTCCATTTTGGTATAACATATAGCAATTTCTATAAGATAGATGTCAATATGTACTGAAAATGTTTTCTCAATTTGGAAAAGGTTCTTGTACAGTCAAATTTTCTCATATGATAGGGTTTGAATAAGCAAATTTAATTTATTGAATGCCAAATTCTGAATTACCTTAGCAAATTGAAGTATATTCCATTAAGGCCTCATGATATCCCAATTCAATTTTTATTTGGAATTTCAATTGTCTAAGCCAAATTTGTGTTGCATAATTGTTAGATCTTAAGGTATTGATCATTGCATTGACAATCAAATGCTTGGAAATATAAAATAACTAAATATTTAAATTATTTGGTTGTCTGGAAGAGGGAAAATCCTAAGATAATTTATAATTATGGTTGAAGGTTTCAACTTTCAAGTGGGAGATGTTCACCGGGGAACTTGGTGCAAGTTGCTTGATGATAATATATGTTTGAGTGCTGTGAAATATAGATATTGGAGGTCATGGAATTAATTCAAAATAACCAAATGGGATGATTATCAATATGTTGGCCTCAAATGTTTACGGATATGTATTTATATGCTCTGAGTCAATCTTGAGAAAAAAACCTTCGTGCATGCTAGATAAGGCCTAACTGTGTTGTTAATTTAATACAGTGATATTCAGTCTTGATGCATGATAATGTTTTGCAGCATAAATTTTATGATTAAGGTAAGGTTGCCACTCTGAACTTTGTTAGGCTTGCTGCCTAGCCAACCACAGCTATACTTGGGCAGGGCCGTACCCCATATTTTTTAGATGTGAGGCGAATTTGAAAAAATGGGCCCCCTCAAACAATATTACCTTCCTGAGCTTTGAATTAATGCTGCTTTTCTTTGTTTTCTTTTGTCTCTTTAGAGAGCTAGAAAATGTTTAGGAACTTTTTTCCCTTGATTATATCTAATAAAATATTAAAAATATATAAAATATTGATTTTTTTTGCAAACAATTAGTTCAAATTTTTTAAATCCAACTTGAGAAATACAAACACATAAATTATTAGAACACATAAATATACGAATGAATGATGCATATACCTAACATGTGAGAGCAATTAAAGAAATTGGAATACATTAAAATACAAGTTAAATTTGTGATTATTTTTTCTATGTTTTTTTAAACTTGAGCATCCAACTTTATATAATCTCCCTTTAGTCTCTCACATTTTCAAGTCAATTAAACAACAACAAAGGAGTCCCGATTTCACACAATTTACAAATTCGTATAGAGGAAAAACTAATATACAACCAAATTAATTAATTAAGCAACAAAAAGATATCAAAAATAGAATGCACATGACACATCATTAGCTAAGTGGAGAAGATAAAAAGTCACTAAATCCCATAACACTCACCAGGTTTGAATACATTACATAAGAAAGAAAGCATATTATCAAAATTGAAAGAATGCAGATCTTGAGTCAGATGGAGTATAACAATTAACAACAAAGAAAAAAATTCTCGAGTCTCGACTCTCAATCAAATGAAAGAGACATAAATTGTCAAAGAAAGTAGATTGTATCATCGATCGACCACCTATCAGCATCACCGCATTGCCATCACCACATCACAGTATGTTTGCGTTGTAATTTTTTTAAATCTATTTTGTTTTAAAGTTTGTGATTTAAAAGGGGTTTAAAATTTTTTTGGCCCCTTTATATGCTTGATATTAGATTACCTAGAATAAATTTCTCATTCTAATTGCAATTTCCCCTAAGTTCCATACGATGAGAAGTGGAAAGTCTCATATCTTCTCAAGCTTAAATTCTCAACATGTCATGTCAGATAAATCCATTTTGATGACTTGACAAGTCTTAGGACATTTGCTTTAGTTTTAATTACTTATGCTGTGGTATGAGTATACTTATTTAGTGTGGGATGTGTGATGAGTCTATATATCTTGAGCAGACAGATTTTACCACATTCATTGATTCTCCTACAGATAAATATTGAGGATGTGAAAGAACACCAGCATCGCCTTGCTAAAATGCGTAGCCTTCTTTTTAATCATGAAATGAAGTCAAAGCGTATCAAGAAAATAAAATCCAAGACATACCACCGTATTCTTAAAAAAGAGAGACTAAAGGCAGCTTCTGCAATGGAAATGGATCCTGAAGTTGCGAAAGAGAGTGCTAGGAAACAAGAATTTAAACGAGCAGAGGTAAATGAAACTGATAGCCAGTTTGTGAATTCTTGATTATGGGCAATGAGCTTTCCATACAGTTAGCATCTCTATTCTTTACAATCTTAAATTGATGTTTTTTGAAATTTATGCAGGAAAGAATGACACTGAAGCATAAAAACCGATCAAAGTGGGCACAACGAATCTTAAAGCGTGGACTAGATATTCAAGATGAAGGGACTCGATCTGCCATAACAGAACAACTCCATCAGCATGCACTTTTGACTAGGAAAATGAATTCAATTGAAGATAATAGCGATGACGATGATAATTCTACTGATGATACTGACAATGATGACAGTGATGAAATATTATCTGAAAAAGGAAAGAAATATGTTTCCAAATTGCTAAATAAAGCAAAAGAAAGTACACTCAAAGCCCTTGAAGATGCAAGCGAGTTACCCAAGTCTGGAGTTTTTACATTGCCGTTTATGGTATGAATTATTTTTTCTCTTACATCTTTATATGATGCTTTTTTAGAGTATATTTCCATCGTCAGTCAGTATATGAATATATTTGCTATTGTTGGGTGTGCGCTTTGCATCATTTTTCTTGTTAGTGTTGTGATATTGCAATTTTTTAAATAAATCTCTGTTTGTAGTTGTTTTTCAGTTTTCTTAATATAAGTACTAACACCTACAACATAGTGTTTTGGCAAAATTTTGTCATTTGCTAGTACAATAATTTCGTTTATTTGTTTTTGAGAAAGTAGCAGGGTCCAATCTTATTGCATTATGTGCTTCTGCCCCAACACGGTGATCAATAAGAGCACCATTTTAGTAATGTTTGAGTAAAAAATATATTTAATTCAGCGTTAACTATATTTTGGGTTTTATCGTAATTGTAATTAGGACCAAGGATGTTAGAAATGATGAATGCCTGAAATAGACTCTCATAGAGGCAATATGTATGCAATGTTGATATCAGTAAAGGAATAAACAAAATTCTCTCTTTTCCATCTTTCTAATCCACCCAAGGACCTGAATAAACACAGGAGTCTCTGACTTTATCTTTAGGTGCTAGAAGGAGGCTTCACTTGAGCACCCTTCTCATTGAGTCCAACAAGGAACTCATATGCTGCTGCCCTTTGCAGAACTATTCCTCCCTCTATTTTGCCCACTTCTCTACCATACGACCTACTTCTGTATCAAAAATAGAGCGATTTCATTGTTTCTTCCTTTCATATCTCCTTCCCTCCCTCCACCACTCTCTGCCGTACCTACCTCTCCTCTCTCTATCACCAGTTGAATCTTGACTCCTTTCCCTTCTCAAACTCTCTCAGAATTCCTCTTCTCTGCCTCTCTGCACTCGTTTATTCTTGTTACCTCGTGATGCTACCTTGATGGTGCGATCTTCGGAATCAACTCAGCTACTTTTTTTGTTGTTGTTGTGATAGTGGATGTTTTGCGTCAATCATTTAATTTTTTAAATTTGTGTTAGAGGGTAAGCTCACTTTCGAAGTGGGGTTTGTTACATCGATGATCAATTGGTAATCCACGTTAGTTGAGAAAAATAGTAAAGAATTATTATAGTGTCAGTTATTTTTGGATTTATTGCAATTTACAATCGTAATTAATTGTGTTTTACAACTGTCTTCCATGGTTAAAGGCATAAAAATAGAGTAGTCTATAATGGATTTATTTTATTAGAGTGGTTCAACTAAAGAGTTTAACAAAGTTTATTGGAGTTCAGCTTTATATAATATTAACAATACTAAGAATCTAACAAATTCAATTTCAAAAATAATAAATCTCTTTTGACCTCCCTTCTTTAAGTGTTGTTTCATCAAGCGGTGTCAATGCAGATTCTATTCCGCTTTTTAATGCAGGAGTAGAATAGAAAAATCTTGATTGTGTCAACCAGTAAGGACTGAGATTTTATTCCATATTAGGAACACCACATCATCAAGTATCAGCTGGAAACCATAGCTAGCATTTGTTGGGCTAAGAGAATACAAGGTATACTTATATTCTTCAAGAGAAGAAAACTCATCTATGTCAAGAATGAATAAAGAAGGGAGGTCTAGGATCCCAGGCTTTAGGGACTCTTTGGGGTCTGTAATGTATTTTACATTCTACTTTGTCATGCGTCCAATTTGAGCTTGTTATCATATTTTTTGGATTAATTCTTTCTTATTGGTCTCTTCAAGCTCAAGAATTTATTTTTTTTAAAGGAACGTGGCTTGAAAAAACAACAAGACGCAGTGGAAGAAGAAGCTCGGATGGCACTTAATGAATATGATGCATCATTGAGGCAACATGAGAAGGGACATGATATAAAAAATCCAAAATCAACTAAAGTAAGTGGTAGAAAAGTCTTTGGACCCACGAAGGACAAACTTCAAAAATCCCATAAGAGAAGAAAAACATTCAATGATGACCATAATAGTGATAGTGAAGGTGGTTCAGATACCATTGATCGTGCAGATGTTGATGAGGAAGTAAATAACCCGGCACAGAATGCCAATCTTGGACCTGCATCTGATGATGACTCCGAAAATGCCACTCATTCTATATTCAAGGTAATGATTTTCACTGATTGGCGATTCCAGTTCTTGATTGCTATTCTTCATTTATGTGTTTTTGCAGAGTTTTGATGACATTGTCAAAGAACCTGGTCCGAAAACAACTTTTGAAGTTGCAATTTTTGCTTCAGATTCTTGGAAAAAGGTGTCAGGTTTTATACAGAATGTATCTCTTTTAATTCATTTTCTCATTTTTGTCTATAATCAGTATTGTAATGATTTGGGTAGATTAATGGAGAAACTGTGGTAGATGCCGGGAGCACTAAAGCTGCAGCAATCCAGGATTCTCAGATGCTTACGCATCTACCTGAGGTTTGCACCCTTCCAATCTCTTTTTTATTTAATCAGTGAATAGAGTTAACCGGGTTGCCTTCATCGTCCAGCCTGAGGATATGGATCAAGATATTGATGGTGATTCTGAGGAAAAGATGGTTGATGGATTTTTGCCTTCGAGTCCAATGCGTGATTACGAACTTCCATCTCAAACTGACCTTATACACCAAGCCTTTGCTGGCGATGATGTGGAAGCTGAATTTGAGAAGTATAAACTGGAACAACTGAATGAAGAGTGTCCTGAAGAAGAAAAGCCAGAATTAATTCCAGGATGGGGCCAATGGACAGATATTCAGCAGAAGAGAGGCATGCCTTCTTGGATGCTAAATGAACATAAAAATGCTAAGAGGAAGAGAGAGGAGGCACTTAAGAAGAGGAAAGATGCCAGCCTAAAAAATGTGATCATCTCTGAAAATGTTGATAAAAAGGTGAAATACCTTGTTTTGCTTTTTGTTTATATTACAACTATTATCCTTTTTGTTTGTTGGAAATATTATTAACCTGTAAGATTCACTTTCTTTCATGGGATAGGCTCTACCTTAAATGTAGATACATAATTATATATCATCATTCTTGCCTTGAGATGATATGTTTGTTTTCTTGAAGGCTGAGAAACTTCTCGCAAAGACTCTACCTTTTCCATACACCTCTGAAGAAGTTTATGAGCAGAGCATTCGGATGCCAATTGGACCAGATTTTAATCCAGCAATAACAGCTGGAAGACTTAATCGGCCCACTGTGAGTGCTTGTCTTTTCTTTTGGTTCAGTATTCTGCATATTTATCTTAGGATATATGGAAAAAACAGGATGGTTTGACAATAAGAAACAAAAAATGAGAGCCACGAGAATGGTTTGTGTTATTACTGTGTTTTGTTTATTTGTTTGTTTGTGCATGTGTTAGTTGCTGTGTTTGAACTTCCCTTTGCAGCCATTTCTATTTGTCAGTGTGAGGATTAGAAATATTTAATCACAAAATGGTTTTCGGATAAGGTTGTTACACAAATGATCATTCATTAGAAATGATTTCATCAGGATTTCTATGTTTCCTGGGATGCGACTTCCAATAAATATTCTGGAATATGTTTCACTGATGTACATGTCTGCCGAGTTGGATGTTAGTATGTCTGAGAATGGTTTGCTGCTAGTTTCAGTTGGATACAGTATATTAAATGTAGACCAATCAAATTTTCATGTTTTCATCTGTTTTTTTCTGCTCAAGATTCAGTATGATCACAAGATAAGATGCAATCCCGGTATCCAAATCATTGGAATATTATATATTTTTAAAAAGAAGTTAAATTTAGGTTTTTTTATGTATTTCATATTTGTAGCTGCTTTTGGTTGCTGACCTGCAGACAGTGATAAGTTGATTCTATTTGTAGCTCCTTTCTAATGATTGGTAGGATGGATCATTGACTTATTAAGGATCTATCTAATAGTGGTTTTGAAATATCCTAGATGCCTTCACACATCTTTTTGTCATTAGATTTGAATTTATGTTATGCTTTTCTGATTTTTCTGCTTGTGAAGTTCATATCTGTCATTTTATCACTGTATAATTGCAATGATGTCTTTTTTAGTAATATAGATATCACACATCCTATAGAATATTCGATTAAGATTTTCAATGCCAGTCATGTGTGAGTCTACAATTGCTATTTCATATACACTTTTTTCCCTTGTTTTTATACATTTCTTTTTTGTTGCAATGTTAGCCATTCTGGTTAAGGTTGCTTGGGATGCCAATTCATTATTTCTTAAACCATTTTTACTATTCATCGTACGCCTTTGAATTCCACACCTCAACCCTTCCTAGTTTTTGGCGGCGTTTTGGATTCTTATTTCTTTTTGTTTGACCATTATTGTTTCATATATATGCAGGTTATTAAGAAACCTGGTGTAATCATAAAACCCATCCAGTATGAAGAGGTGGATCCTAATGATGATCCAGATCAACCAAGGAGAATAGTGCAGAAGCCGAAGGCACAGCCCAAGGCAAAGAAAGGCAACGTTGCCGGGGGCAAGCCAAAGAAAATGGCATCAACAAAGAAAAAGACTTAACCTTGAGGGCCCCTGTCAAATTATGTTCACCTATTATATTTATACCTTACTCTTTTTCCCCTCGAAGTAATCTTGTTTTTATCATGTATGGAGGCCCTAATTTGAGGCCTTCTCACCGCTCAATCATATTATGGAAGGTAGAGTGATCTAAAAAAAGGGCGTTTTCTATGTTTTTGCCCTTTTTTTAACATTTGAGCTACAACGTATCCATATTGTTTTGCTCCATTCTTTTCCAAACTAAGTCCAGCTTTATTTGTCGGATGAAGAAGCCAGTAAATTCAAAAAAAAAAAAAAATTGATTAATTCGATCCGATAACGTTAAAAAATCTGTGGTAATTAGCTTAGTCAATAGAAGTTTTCAAATTAGTTCGCATTTTAAGGTACGTGCTCTGTTCGGTCCAACTTGTTGTAAATTTATCTATTTCAAAAATTCAACTCAAATATTCACTCGACTTCTATTCCTATTCATTTATTCAGACTACACTAACTTGCAAACCAAATCCGTCAGGATGAACTAATAAAAAACTCCACTTACAAAGCCTTTCCCTATTAAGACGAACAAAAAAAAAATTTGATTCCCCAGAACAAACAATGATTTGATCAGGTTATTCTTGCCTAATTCAGCACGATCTTACCTTTTCTTTCCTTAATTAAATATGATTTAACAGTCTCCAATCATAGAAAACCACGATAGACATTAGTAGCAATACAAATATTACTTTTGATATTTGAGGAATGCTCAGTCAAATTGGACCCATCCTTCTTTTAACCAATTTGGTCAAAAAATTTAACAAATGCTTCTTAATTTTATAAATAATTTTATTTTAAAATTTAGAATAATAAAATTAGTTAATTAAAATTTAAAAAAATCGACTTAACCAAAATGGATGAGCGAAGTTTGAGTCACGAGTCAACGGGCGACCACGAACACCGCCATACCTCCTCCAGCTTGTTTATTACTACAGTGGGGAAAAAAAAGGGGGTAAAGAAATCTCCGGGGAGAGGATTCACTGATCTAAAGGCCGTGGACTTCGGTTCTTAAATCTAAGCGACGACCATCGCTGGAGCCCTAAGAAGGCTTGTTCTTTCTCTTGCAGATCGTTTAAAGGAGATAAGAGGGATTATTGAACGAGATGTTGATTGCTGCGAGGTGGTGATGCTACGGCCATGGCGGATACTTGGAGATCAGCCTTCGTGATTAGGATCTTATCAGGTAGTTAATTCTTCATTCCTCATTCCCTTTCCTTGATTTGGGGCAAGCCAGTTCAAAGACCTTACCTGCGTTTACCTCTTTAGATCTGCTCTTCTGTTTGGAGAGACGATTTTTTTTTTTTAAAAGAATGCTTAATTTAAAGAAAAAAACAACTTCTTTTAGAAGAAAGACCGTTTTAGCTTTTTAATTGATTAGCGATCTTCTTTGCTTTTCTTTTTTTTTTTTGCAATAAAAAAATACAATCAAGTTTTTTGCTCTGGGTTAGGATCTTGATGGCCGGCCTTACAGGTCTCTGTGTGTTTTACTTTGTTATAATTGATTAAAACGAGGGCAATGATGAGAGTGGATGAATGGTTTTAATGAGCATGTACGTGTGTTATCCCTGATAGAAACTACACCTTAGAGAACATTGAAACATGGTCTGCCATGATGGGGTAAATACATGTTTAATATATACGTCTCTCATAAATACCTTCAGCTTAAACCAAACTCATATTGATGCTCCTAAACTCTTCTATTTGCTTTCCATTTTATATCCTTTTATTCATCCCTATTCGTAATCAAATGTCATTCCAAAATATTTAATGAATATACTTCAAAAGGTTTATAGAATTAGATTTTGATGTGGCAAATCTGCAAAAAGGTATATTTCTACTGATATTTGCAAGTTTTTTTTGGATAATGTGTTGATTGCCCTCTCAACTTCAATTTTTTTTAACGCTAACAACTTGTAATTTTCATGATTATATATTGTTTATGAAGTTTATAATTTGTAGCAATTATAGCCATAACTAATCCGCCAGTTATATTCTCTGTATGTTTAACAGTCTAGAATGCTTATATGACTGACATTGTCACCACAACACAAAATACGTGCAGTTCGATTCTTTGAAACATCCAACACGTTCTGTTAAGTAGTCAACTAAATGTCCCAAACCTCGATAGCTATCATGTGACTATTGGCGATGTAGCCCAAGTCATCAAAGTACTGGAGAATTTAACACTTGGGCTGACATATATCTATGATTTGTCACACAGACAGCAGAATACATGTATAAGACACTGAAAATTAATAGTCCATGCTGTACACTTAACTTTGGTGTTTATTTATTGGACTATGATGTTAGGTTAGTCTCTTATTTTGGATCCTGAGTCGTCGTTTGGATTGAATGTTGGATAGGAAATATGGCACATGTCAGACTACTTGGATGTAAATTTGATCGGTAGTTCTCTGGATCTATATAGGTTTAATATCTAATACTGCAGCATTGTGTTGGAGGTAGAAAAAACCAGAATGGGGATCAGAAACAAACACCGGAAATCATCTGCTTTCCATTGCAATGCAGGAAGCAGATGGTCGTATTTAGCTATTTGGAGCTTGACGGGATTCATTCTCATTGTGTATTTCTATGCCCATATACACCAAAATGACAAGCAGGACATTCTTGTGCATTTGAATCATCTTGTGGATACTAGAGAAATGGAGAAAGTAGAAAGAGAGGAGTTTCATTTTTCGCCTCCAAAAGATCGACGATCTCCTCGTGCTGTAAAGAGAAAGGGACCGAGAAAACCGAGTACAATAATTCGTGAATTTTTAGATGCATCTTCTCAAGTGCATTCCTTTTTCTTCCCTAGCAAAAAGACTGCAATAAGCCTAATTAAAGAAGGGAATGACAGCATGCATTTCTATCCGGGTCGACTGTGGCTTGACACAGATGGTAACCCAATTCAAGCACATGGCGGAGGACTTCTGTATGATGATAATACAGAGACATACTACTGGTACGGAGAGAACAAAGATGGCCCGACGTATCATGCTCACCAGAGGTCAGCTGCACGGGTCAGTTTAATTCTGATGCCTTATACTTGTTATGCTGTTAATTTGATTAAAAATTATCCTTTAATGCCTTCTGTGAATGCCAACTTTAGTTTTTGATTGCATAGCGTTGTGTTCCAAATACCTGCAGCCATAAATCTGTATGTAACTTGAAGTCCACAATCATCATATCCATGTCATTATCGTCTCGATCATATTCCATGTATTGTTAGCATATTCTTCTCACAATCGTGAGAGATGGTGAATTACTGAATTACATATCGTGTTGATCACAAATTCCTTTGGTCTTTCTTTTACTTTGGCCCGCAAAAATGTTTATGGGTGATGAATTACTCTTTATATTTCATATTCCTGTCCATGCGCTTCTCTTCTATCTATGAAACTTAAACATACTTATCTAATTTTTGGATGATTAATTCATTTTTGTAAAATACTTGTTCCATGGATTCTGAAATTTTGTTCCGTTATTCCTTGAGAAAAATGGACTTGCTCAATTATATATTTTTCTCCAGGTCGATATTATTGGAGTCAACTGCTATTCCTCAAAAGACTTGTGGACATGGACCAACGAAGGGATAGTTCTACCAGGAGAGCAAACCAATGTCTCCCATGATCTTCACAAGTTTAATGTCCTTGAGCGCCCTAAAGTTATCTACAATGATAAAACTGACAAGTATGTCATGTGGATGCACATCGACGATGCCAATTACACTAAAGCCTCAGTTGGGGTGGCTGTCAGCGACTCTGCTAGAGGACCTTTTACATATCTGTATAGCATGCGACCTCATGGCTGTGACAGTAGGGATATGACCATCTTCAAGGACGACAATGGAGAGGCCTACATCATCTACTCTTCCAACGACAACAGTGAGCTCCATGTTGGCCCCTTAACAGATGACTACCTCAATGTGGCTGGATTGGTGAGGCGAATTTTGGTTGGACGGCATCGAGAGGCTCCGGCCTTGTTCAAGCACCAAGGAATCTACTATATGATCACTTCCGGCTGTTCGGGGTGGGCACCGAACAAGGCACTAGCACACGCAGCTGAGTCAATCATGGGCCCGTGGGAGACGATGGGGAGTCCTTGTGTTGGAGGGAACAGAGTCCTACGGTCGACGACCTTTTTTGCACAGGGCACCTTTGTACTGCCTTTGCGAGGTTTGCCTGGTACATTCATTTTTTTGGCAGACCGATGGAACCCTTCTGAGCTTAAAGATTCAAGGTACGTATGGTTGCCTCTAACCATCGGAGGATTGCCAGATGAACCCCTGGACTACAATTTTGGGTTTCCTCATTGGCCGAAGGTGTCGATATATTGGCACAGACGATGGCGATTGCCAGAAGGTTGGAGGAATGAGGAAAGATGATTCATCTCCTAATGCGAGTTGTAAGAATTTGATTACTTCATTCCTAATGTGTATAGAAGTACATCTTAAATTGTTAGCACATTTTTTACGTTTATTTCGATCAGGGAGATTTTAATCTACTTTTCGTCCATGCTGCCATAGTTTCTGCCCGATGGATTGATCTTTGGAAGCTTTTGTATCTCAATCTTGAAAATCTTAGAACTTTAAAAGTTTAAATTTATATCATTGTATTGGTGGTAAAAGAAAGGATGTAGTTTTTTAGTAATTAAGGTTCAATTTTCATGAGTGGAATATCAATCTATCCCAAGATTAGTCAGTCTATCCCAAAATTAGTCAGTCGTAAGATTTGGATATCCTCGACAAGGTCTTGTGTCGTTCTTCAGGGCAGCGACCTCTATCGTTGTTTGATTTCCTCGGCAAAGGCTGCAGTCTTCTTTCCCCGGCAAGGTCTTTTGTTGTTTGATTTCTTACCACATTTATCCTTCTTCGACAATCCGGGCGATGCCTCTTGTTTTTTTTTTTTTTATACAACTATTTTGAGTTCATGTTTCTAATTAAGACTTCATGTAATGTAACATTTTCTTGGTTTGAAGCAAGTATGCACCTATTTTTCGGTTTACCAAAAGTGCAAACATGGAACATTGATTTATAACACACAAGATGTACAGCACCAGGAATTTAAGTGTCCTAGAAAAGGTTATTAAATTTTTATATTTGCTTCGTCATGATGTCAAAAATCAAGAATTGAGTGTTTTCTTTCGTCATAGTACAAGGGCTATTAGTAAAAGTCTTGAAAGTCATTATTGGCCTTCATGCTTAATTTATAAAGCAACAAAATGGATCTAAAGTTCCTCCTCTCATAGAGGGTAGTAACAAATTCTACCGTTATTTCAAGGTATTCTTTTTTTATGAGTTTTGTAATGTACTTTTGTAACTATGTATGCCGATTGTCTCTTAATTGTAGAGTTGTGTTGGTGCATTAAATGGAACTCATATATGTGTTAAGATGTCTGATGAAGATGCACCTCGATATAGAGGAAAAAATGATTGGCCAACTACCAATGTGTTGGCTGGATGTTCCTTTGATTTGAAGCTCATATATGTCCTAGCCATATTGGAAGAAATTGCATCTAATTCTCAAATCATAAAAGATGCTCTATCTAGACTTGATACTCATGGAATCTAGCTTACCATTAACGTTCATTAGTGGACAATATTTGAAAGTAAATATGACTAACTTATATCTTAAATTTGGTGGTTGGTAAATACTATTTAGTTGATTCTTAGTTTATGTTGAAGAGGGACTTGATTACCCCCTTATTGATGAATTCATTATCACTTAAAAGAATATTCGAGATGTGGTCCTACAAATGCAAAAGGAGCTAATCAATCTTCTACATGCATCTTTTCATTGTGCAATATAAAGAGCTCTAGTGTCCCCTCGGGGCGGTGCGATGGTTAAGACATGGGAGGTTACCATAAGAGGTCATGAGGTCGAATCTCGGCGTGCCCGAGCATGCCTCCCCCATGCCTTAATCATTTGCACTAATGACTAGTAACCACCCGTGATTTACCTCCTTCTTATTGACCCATGGACGGGTTGGCG
>JBBPFP010689762.1:0-16139 GCA_037974795.1 Kaempferia galanga | reverse complement strand
GAAATTTATGGTTTGAGGTCACGACAACCTATACCACTCTTCACGTGCATATGACTAGCTACCACATAGTTGTCACAGTTAGTGCATAAAGAGCTGCTACACAGTTGTGGTAGTTCCCTTTCTACTAACTGCCACAACATTGTCGCAATTAGTGGATGGGGAGCTGCCACATAGTTGTTACAGCTCCTCATCAACTAACTGCTCTAACGTTGTCACAGTTAGTGGATGGGAAGCCGCTATATAGTTGTCACAACTCTCTTTCTCTCTCTATATATATAACATCCCACGTCATCTTCATTAATAATTCAAACTCCATGGATGTTTGGAAATACGCCCTATAAGATTTGAATGTTTGATCCTTACCTCTTATCATCGTTGGGATATAGATGATAATGGATTAGACTCGGATCAGATTTTATATCATCTATCTTCATGTCCATCAGGTATAAAATATCTGATAGATATCCCATATCCATTGGATATCTTTTATATTTATAATTTTTTATTTTTTTATCCAACTATTATCATTAAATAAAAAATATATTAAAATTAATATATATATAAAAATTAAAAATAGTGATAGGAGTAAATGTCAAAATAGTGAATACTAAGTACTAACATGCAATTCTGTCGAAAGTGGGAAATAAGGAAATTCTGTCACTGTCCGCCCCGCCCGGTGAAATTTCCTTGCGCGATCTCGTTCTCCTCCCAGAGTCAGATCTCGCGATTCGCTGCCCTTCTTCCCTTTTCCCGTCCGAGTCTCAATCGAGGAGGAGGAGGAGGAGGAGGAGGAGGATGTTCAAGTTTTTGAAGGGAGTAGTAGGCGGATCTGGGACAGGCATCAAGGATCTTCCCTACAACATCGGCGAGCCCTACCACTCCTCCTGGGGCTCCTGGACTCACTCCCGCGGCACTTCGAAGGTTCCAATTTTTTGTTCTCGGGCATAACTATCCTGATATTTGATCTGGTTGATCTCGACTCGTCAAATTTCTATATCGAGTGCCATTCACCTGTTCCTGCTGTTATTGCCTTTGTCGTCGAATTGGGAACAGTTTGGCTACGATCTGATAGTGGTAGGAATGGTAAAATCGACCAATCAATTATTTCCTGGAATAACATGCTATATTATTTCTTTTTTACGTTAAGTTTAGCGCTTTGGGTGAATTTAACTGGCTGAAGTTGCACAAGTTTGCAAGGATTTTTAGGCTAGTAGTACTTTGCATTTTGGGTACCAAAATGCTGTCATTTTAACTATTTTCAGATATCACAAATCAAATTGGGCAAGCAGTATTGATTCTTACCCCCATGGATCCTGTTTAATTAGTATAGGCCATAGAAAACCTTCAAGACATTCTCTGTAATCTGTTTGTTTTCAGTTTTTGTTGTTGTAGTATTTATGTTTCATCCTACAATTTGTCAGTTTTTCCTTCTAGATTTATTGACTCATAGCTTTGTTGATCGTGCTTCCAGGAAGATGGATCAGCTGTATCGATATTTATTCTTTCAGGAAGCAGCAGTCAAGATGGTCACTTGATAGCAGGTCGTAATGGTGTTAAGCGCTTGCGGACGGTATGCACTTATATTGAGCTTCCACTTGTTGGTTTCAGTTGAGTCCTTTTCTTTTGATCAGAATGATACAATATGTTTCACTTTTCTTATGTAAAAAGGACAGGAATTCTTATTTCCTTTTCTAAAACTTGTTGGGTTAATTTTCCCTATTTGCATAATCTTGTTTTGGTGAAAATTACTCTGCTGCAATTCATCACATTATGTTTGAAATTTTAATTTGATTGGATTATATTTGTCACATTCATGACATGCTCATATGAATGTATGGATATCATGTTCTCCATATTCATCTTTCATGTGCTATGTTGCTTGCATGTATTTGAGATTTAGTTGGCAAAGCAAGTTTATGCGTTTATTTCCAGGTTAGGCATCCAAATATCCTGTCATTCCTACACAGCACTGAGGCTGAGGTTTCAGATGGATCTGCTATGAAATATACTATTTACATTGTGACAGAACCGGTCATGCCTCTCTCAGAAAAGATCAAGGAATTAAATTTAAGTGGCACACAAAGGTAAGTGAACTTTCTGATGGATTACATGAAAATGTTGTTGTGGTAATGAAATATTTATGGAAATTTACCCATTTAGGTTCTGCCACCATACTCATTTTACTGGCGAGTAACTCCGTTTTTGCGACAATATTTTCTTCTGATAACCTGATAAGCTCCATAACCAACTTAAAGCAACTTTATTCTTTTTGACAATGACCTGATAATGCATATTCAATAAGGTCCACATTATTTTACCACTTACCTGAAATGGATTCACCTGTTTGAGCTTTGATCCATTATAAGGCATGAGATTTATAAAAATGGAGTTTAAGAGACAATGATTTTCTTACCTTTTCAAGTGAGTTTGGCCATATGAATTTTTGTTTTCTGAATCCTAAACTTCGTATTTGATGCCATTGAATTTTGTCTCTTTTTTTTCCTTTCAAATTACATTGATTTTCTTCCCATTTCACCTGAAAGTCTTTTCATGCAGGGATGAATATTTTGCATGGGGTCTACATCAGATATCTAAAGCTGTGAGCTTTCTAAATAATGATTGTAAGCTTGTAAGTAATCTCTTACCTCTTAGACCCAAAAAATTCAATCCAACTTTTATCTTGATGCTCACGACATATAGTTCTATTATTTCCTGACCTAAAAACTGCTATAATTGATCATGCCACTACTTCCTTAATGTAACTTTCCCCATGTTTATGGTTTAGAGGTTTGCTTCATATAATATTTTACAAGATATTTCAGTCCTGTCTTTGTTACCATGGAAAAGTGTAGCTGTTAATTATTTGTATTTGTCATGTTTATCTTCTTGCTATGGATTATGAACTATTGTTCATAAATATAGAATGTTTGTCAAAACTTAAAGACACCATTGTGTGTGGTAAAGAATAAAAAGGTTTTTATACCATTTATTTTTATGCTTGGTTGTCAATTGTTTCCCTAGAAAAAGAAGTTTTTATTAAGTACTCCATTGACTTTGCAGACAGATTCTTCATTATGAACCAATCTAGGATGAGTAGGACAATTGCTCTTCAAATTTCTGGTGCAAATCCTTATGTCATGTAAAATTACTAAATCGATTCACTTGAATGTGGAATCCTCTGGCATTATATCTTTCTATTTGACAATGCTGTTTCCTTTATGGAACTTTGACATTGAAGTAACATGATGCTAATGATTCTTTGTACTTATTTGATTCCAGGTTCATGGTAATGTGTGCTTGGACAGTGTTGTGGTGACTCCAACGTTAGACTGGAAGCTACATGCCTTTGATGTGCTATCAGAATTTGATGGGAACAGTGAAGTTTCTAACAGTGCGATGCTGGTATTCTAATTCTAGCTTTTCACTAGATTCTATTTCAGATGACTTTCTTTAGTGAATAATTATTAGTTGATCTTGTGACATGCTAAATTCGTACAAACTTGAAAAGACATGTCTGCAACAATGCTTTTAACATATTTCTTATTATAATCAACTCAACCATTTTCACAAGAAAAGTGATTTTAGGTGGATAATTTTGTAGTTATACAAATCGAAGTATTTGCAAAGTTTATTCACAAAAAGGATCCATCTGATGCAAAATATATTTAGGTCTGTTTTTTTGCTTTTGATGTGTGTGAGGTTTTACACCAATTGATCTAAAATGGCATCTATTCCCTGTAGATTACAGTGAGTGCTCTTTGTCTGGGAATTGTTAAAGGTCACACTCGCCAATTTAATCCAAACTACAACAAATCCCAGACTATAAATTACATTAACTATATTATTGAAAGAATCTCTTCATCTGTACATACTACATAGTTTGAGATGGAGAAGTTCAAGAGCCATGTTAGTATCAGTAATCCAGGAGATAAAAGTTGACACTTATGGTTCTCACCTGATGCCATTTACTGAGATCAAGGAACTTTTGATGTTATTCAGAACTTTAACTCCAGAAGATTGTTAAGGATCTTTCTATTTCATGAATCGCTAAACATATGATTCATCTTATTCTGAGTTCTTAATTATCAGATCTAAACTACTGCATGAACATAAGAGAAGAAGATAAACTGAACTGTAGTGTAGGATACAGAGTGTGTCATTGGTCATTGTATCAATATTAAAATGTGATACAAACAACAGTGACAAAAAAGTAAATAAGTAAACACTAATTTGATAATGCAATGTAGTTCGGGATCTCCTTATTCCACGACCTATGACTATTCCATAACCTATGATGTGCCCATTGCATCACCTTTTATAATTAGTTAAACCAACCGTTTAAACGAGATAATAAGGTAAAGCTCTACAAGTATATGATATATTTCTAGTGTCCCTTCACAATGACAAGCTGCTTGGTGAAAATGACCCAAACTAGAGCTCATTTTTTACTCAAGTCAATCCTTTGATCTAGAGTTCATCCTAGATAAAAAGCCTCAAGCTAACTTTCAGTGATCTACCTAGGTCATTTTGGTTAAGTTCTTGTCATTTCTAGAGATCTTCTAAAATATGGTACAATCTAAATCCATTGTTTCTAGATACCCTCTAGAAGAAAATGCATTCTCAAGAAGATATATAATAAGAAAATCCTTTTCTGTCTCACTCCATACCCCATGGATAAAGATTTAATCTGAGAGAACTTTCAAAAATAAGGATGATACAGTAACTTCTACGTTAGAAGTTCCTTGGTGTTACTTTTGTCACTTGTGTATAATCGAGGAAATTAGTGATGTGTTCTTTGAAGCATTAGTGCTACAAGATCCACCAAACGAGCCTTCAAATGAAGCTCCAATGGCTCTGTTTAGGCATCTAGGTCAACCAAACAAATACCTTAGGTCAAAGTAAATATTCATGGAGACTCCAACCTAAAACATTAATTTTGTTTTTTAAAAAATTAATTAAGCGCAAACAAATTGCGACTACTCTTGAACTTGATCCTTATACCACTTGACGCAGCACGAGTGAATATCATGTGCTTTAATCAACTATCTCAGAGCAAGAGTAGAAAATTGTAGAAATTAAACTTTATTGATGATTTGAAGGTATAATTCACTAGGTTTGCTAGAATTGCTAGAATGTGTTTGTCAACAACGAAGATGATTAGGCTATTATGATTAAGATAATGCATCTGTCTAGGAAAGGGGTAGGGCACCGGTTTAAATTATCTTTCCCATTGGCATAAAAAGTGAACAATGCAGGTTACGAAGCAAATTCATCTTCCTCATTCTGCCCTATCTTACTTGTTCAAAGCAGGTTCAAGTACTGAAACATAATCCACATACAATAGAACAACTCATAAAATATTATATTCATTAGATTTCATGCATCCAAGTGGGGTAAATGCAGTAGGGCAAGGTGGGGCATAAAATTCTTGTCCCATCCTTCTCCAATCTACTTAGGGGTTGGCAAAAATGAACATGGTGAACTTATATGGGTGTTCACCAGGGTGGATCAAATTGCCATCCTTACCAATGTTGGCAATTTCTGAGAGAGGATTATATTTTGAGAAAAAGAAATCCATTGAATTATGATGCCAATGAAGGGGAATCTCCTTTGTAGGTTTTACAATACTTGTTATTGGTTCTCATAAGATTCATACATATTTTCCTAGGTTTGATAGAAGATAGAAATAACAAAAGTTAAAAATATTAATTTTACAAGTAGAAATATATTTATTGCATCATTGTCACCCTCTGAGAGGAATATTCACCCTTCAAGAAGAACTTGATCAAACTGATGAAACCTAGGAATCACAGTCAGATCTTTAGATGATGAATGTAATACCTAAGTGGTCAGAGTGAAGCCTTGGGGGAGTCAATTTTCGCTTTTGCTGTTGGAGCCCAAAGAATCTGTTTGGTGCCACAAGCACACTTTCCTATATGCATTTTTTTTATATGGAAACATGTGCCTATCTTGATAATTTGTGCTTCCTTTTGAAAAGATCTTTCAAGTATTATGTGTCATCTGCTTTCCCAGGCCACAATTATGAGGGAAATTGAGGTATTGCATCAAATAATAAATGGTCATCACGTGATATATTATACTTTTCCATGTTTTTCTGATAAGAAATTATGTTTGGGTAAAGCATATTTACTTTTAATTTTTATAATTTTTCACCACACAAATACTGCAGATATTTCTTCATTATGTGTCAGTCATCATATGGAATCAGGGATTTCTCATGTATATGTTTATACAAAATAATGCATCTAAAATCATATTTTTCTGCATTATTGTCCTTAATGGTATTTCTTTGCTCCGGTATAATTATAGTTAAGTGTGGTATTTCATACTTCTCATCCTTGCAATGCAGCAATATGAGTGGCTGGTTGGATCACAGTACAAGTCAATGGAGTTGGCAAAATCAGATTGGCAAAATATTAGGAAGTCACCTCCTTGGGCTATCGACTCATGGGGATTGGGTGAGTAAAGTCTTCAATTCAAAAGCATATCAACTCCTTTTTCCTTTTATTCCCTTGGGCTAAAAGAAGTATCAATTCTTTTTCCTGTGCATGCTAAATGATGTTTATTGATGCACATATAGAAATTATGGGTCTTTCCTTGAAAGAAATATTTTTTTCTGAGAACTATCTCCACAAATCTGTTTTTATCTACTACCATTAATGAACTATGGACTCATTAGTATAATGCATGAGAATGCAACAGTATTCAGAGTATTACCCTTTTGACATCTAGCCATGAGCAAACATCATCATTTTATTGATACAAACTAGCTTGCATCTGTTCTTAATCGATGGCAATTATTCCATGTACTAAATCATATGTTAAAAGTTATACCTTAAAGCCTTAATTTAGTTGCCACTGGCAAACGTGAGGATGCCCTATCTTAAGATCTCAAGTCATGGAACCTAAAGGATCTACCCGCTTTGATTTAGTTTAAAGTAGAATTATGAAAGAAGGCTGGATAAATGAAGCTGATTGCTGATGAATCACATGCATCTAAATATACCTATTGCATCTGCCTATGCTTACTGTAGACTCAAAATACTTTCACATCTCTACAAGTGCTGCATTATTGAAATTCAAAAAAATTAAGAAATCTGGATAATAATCTTCCATGTTCTAGGATGGCCTGTTTGAGTTAATTGTAAAATTTATATATTTTAGTTTCGCATGTGAATGAATTGGTTGCACACATGCAATGTCAAAAGTTAATGTAAATTGAAGAGAAGGCTTGGTTACTACTCGATTGATTTGATTGTGTTGACATCCCTGTAGGTTGCATTCTTGCATGATGCTTATTATCCATGAGTGAAACTGCAATCTTTGTTGTACCCTGACTGTCTACTACTCCTCACTCTATCATCAGCAAACCATGTTCACTACATTGGTTAAAGTGGCCTAAGTTGAAACACCATCAAGTTGATGGTTATATTATCAATTCATGTTTCCACTTGGGTAATACTGATATGGTTTCGTTAATGCTTGTCAGATATTTAAGTGTGAAGTTCCAGTTGCAATGGTCTATGTTAGTGCATATTCTGTGGATCTGCATTTGATTTAAGTTTACTCTGTGGAATTTTGGTATGATAATGGTATGATAACTTATCATCCCTTTTCCAGGGTGTTTGATTTATGAGATTTTTTCTGGCACAAAATTATCCAAAACAGAGGAACTTCGAAACACCTCTTTCATTCCCAAGGTTAGCATCGATAAGTTTCATTCTCTTTATGCTTGTTCCTTCTTAAACAAACTAATTGCTGCATTGTCATTTTGAAAATGCTGTTTGTTTAATCTTTTACTTACAATCTATTATATTTTTGTATGGATGGAGGCTTAGTAAACAACTAGAAATGGTTATTTGGTGTTCTTTATATTGAAATGTTAAGCTACTATTGAAAGAGTACTATGACATGTATAATTTTTCTTTTTCGTCGTGAAGTCTCTCCTTCCAGATTACCAGAGGCTTTTGAGTTCCACACCATCTCGCAGATTGAATCCATCAAAGCTTATTGACAACAGTGGTGAGTTCCTTTTCTAGTTTTTATGACCTTTGTCTTTTAGGATTAACATCTACTATAATCTAAAATTCAGTGCTTAAATATAAGTTTCCATTTTAGAGAGATTCAGTTTTACTACTCCTTGAAGAACATAGAATCACCAATGTCCAAAATATAGTTTTTGTATTTGCTAGATATGAACAGCTACAGGTTAGGCCTCTTTCTTATTAATCTGTCATTCTTCCCTCTCTGACAAACCTGTGCTGTAATTTATTCAAATCTTCCTAGAATTTTTGACATTTTTGATATTGTAACATGTACTTTATGTAACATTTCCTACTGTGTTAAGTGATAATTTTCATGTTATTTGAAATATTCTTTGCCATGTTCTGTTTAACTTCTTTTTCTTGCAATGTTTTCCAAAAAAGTTTCCTGCCAACCAAAATTTTCATTTACTATCTAACCATATTAGTTTAAAAATAGATAACATTGTATACAATAATGGACTAGGTTATATTGTTTAATACTTTCTAAATCTCATATCAGTGTCTCTGTATGAAGAATTTTAGCACTTAAATGCTAACCTTGTTCAAATAAAAATGAATAGTTTGTTAATGGTTATTGTTTTTTTTGGGGAAAACAATTTGCAGGAAAGAAAAAAAATGATGAAAAGTTACTAATAGTTTGGCCAATAAAAATTTGAATATATTTTCTATTTTGACAATTTCTTATTTCATTTTCATTATATTTGATAAACATGTTTGACTTTCTAGTATGAAATATGGTAAATTTTGGAAATTCTTAGACCTATTATAGGGCATAGATTTACTAGCGATGTGAATGTGTATTACTCAATTAGACTTTTTGGACATTATAGATTTACTAGTGATTGTATATATATTTTTATTTAATTGTAAAATTCATTATCTATAATAAATTATGAAATATAAATTAATAAAACATGACTGGCAAGAAAATATTCTTGGGTAAACCACTTTGTGTCAGCAAGAGCTTGAAAAATATATATAAAATATAGGTAGTTGGCTAAAAAAATTTATATACTACTTATTCTTTCATATTCTTTGTGTACTTTTTAATAGTAAATGAATATATTTGGTGGATGCTCATTCTAGTATCATGTACGTGCATATCAATTAGATGAGATTGTATCCCTAAATTTGGCATGCTAACAAAGTCTTCTAAAAAATCTTTTGATTTAGAAGGTTGTTATATAAGCCATAGGCAAGGACTTGGATTGTATACTTATCTGTTTCAGGGGCTAATTTGCAATCATCAGCCTCAATAATCAGGTAATAGCATTTTTGAAAACTGTGCAACTTTCATGGGATCTGTAGGGAAAAACTAACTATTGTCATCCACAGGAATACCCCTTTATATTTTTATTATTCCTAACGACAATCTTCACTTGTAGAATCTGTTACATTTAGTTATTGTATTATGAGCTTTGTTAGATGTTATTTAAGGCCTTTCTCTTTAAAAGGGAAAAGGAAACAAAGTCTGACCCAATAATTATTATTTGTTAGAATATTTTCATAATAAGTTGGTGGAGACTATTCAATTCATGGAGATTCTAAACTTAAAAGACAGTGTTGAGAAAGATTCTTTTTTCCGTAAGCTTCCAAACCTAGCTGAACAGCTTCCTCGCCAGATTGTGTTGAAGAAGGTTCCTGAATTCTGCACCCTCATTTGTTCATTTTATATTAACTAACCTTATGATGTCTGCAAAAGGTAAACCTTGCCTTATGATTGTCTACTCTAGTTGCTTCCGTTGTTGTCTTCTGCCTTGGAATTTGGTTCAGCTGCTGCTCCTGCCTTAACTGCATTGCTGAAAATGAGTTCGTGGCTTTCAGCTGAAGAGTTCAATATGAAGGTCAATATACCAATTTCTTTTCTTTGATTTCACCATCATTCTCTAATTAAAATAGATTGTTAAATTTCTATATTATGCAGGTATTACCAACCATTGTGAAGTTGTTCTCCTCAAATGATAGAGCCATTCGAGTTGCACTTCTGCAACATGTAGATCAATTTGGAGAGTCATTGTCCTCACAGATTGTTGATGAGCAAGTGCGTTTCCAATATCAATGTTACATATCACAGAATTTTGAATTCTTCTAATGGAAAGCAATGCTCTAAACTGTCAGTATATGCTAATTAATTGTGGTTGTACTTTACAGGTTTTTCCTCATGTTGCAAATGGTTTTGCTGATACTTCTGCATTCCTACGTGAATTGACATTGAAGTCCATGCTAGTTTTAGCGCCAAAGGTGGCTGGAAGTTATCCTTCAACCCCTAAAATTTGTTTTTGTAATCTATGAAAGTTGGATCTACTAAATTCTTGCATGCGATATCATATTCTTGCATGCTATAGTTTCATGTATTGTTTTTCCTGGTAGTGGTTATTATTGTTACTTCAGATTCTTTTTCTTTCATAACTAATATTTTGACTCAGATATGAAAACTCTCCCCTAATAAGGCATACTGTTATTCAGGATAATTATTTTTCATGGTCAGCAGACTGGTGAATATCTTTTGTGGGCAGTCTGGCATGCTGCTGACGTTGATTGACACCTCACCTAAGTTTAATCTACTCACACCTAGGTATCATCTAGATCTGCATAATCTTAGCAAGGAGGGCTCTGTTTAGGTTGTTATCTTACTGATGTATGGCTAAAGATTGGAGATGATCAGACTATGAGACAAATGAAAAAGTGAAAGTGATAGTAATATTTCCTAAGTTATTCGTCCATCTATTGTGTGAGTGCCTTGTCAAGCACTAAAAATTGAATCAAGTTAATCTTCTAATGCATGCACATATGCTCTGTCTTGATGTTTCTACTACATATGCGTGGTTGCTAATTTATGCTCTCCAAAGAAATTAATTTGGAACACTTGCTCCCTGTGTTATATAAAATGTCTATCAGAAATTGGACCCCTTTTTTTATCACTGGTCACTTTATAATATGATGTTTTCATTTTCCTGTTGACAAAATTTGCTGCATAAAATACAGAGACAGTTTCATGTTTGTCCTATCTGTTTGAGAGTTTGATTGTTCCTAACCTATAAATCATTAATCTCATTGCAGTTGTCTCAGCGTACTATGTCAGGATCTTTGTTGAAGTATCTGTCCAAATTACAGGTATCTTTGAATTTGTTTTTAGGATGTAGAGACATATATCATCATGGCAATCATGTTCAGTTGGAGATTTTTTTGCTTGATTATCTGGATTTACATGACAATCTTGTTGGCAGGTGGATGAAGAACCTGCTATTCGAACGAATACTACAATTCTGCTGGGAAATATTGCTAGCTACCTAAATGATGCGGTTTGTCCTCACCTTTTTTATTTCCTTTTAACCAGTTTTGTTTGGTTGCCACTTAATATTATGACAAAATGCATCACATACTATTTAAATGAAAATTAAGAGTTTTAGAATCACTTTTATGCTAATAAGTTTATATAGCAGCAACTATTTGCGATTTCATGTGCTTATAGGTTCATTAACAGCGGACACTAAAAAAATGTCATGCTTAATGCAGACAAGAAAGAGAGTGCTAATTAATGCATTTACTGTTCGTGCTTTGAGGGATACCTTTTCTCCAGCTCGAGTTGCAGGCATGTGAATTTTTACAGAGGTTTATGTGTTTGTATGTCTTAGTATCATTTTGTCTTAGTTATTCTAGAATTCAACGGCTGTTATTACAGATTAATAAGATAGATGCATTTGCAAGTTACAGAGCCATAATTTATTCATATACAATCTTATACTTGCTTATGTGTGACAGGAATTATGGCTTTGAATGCGACTGTTCAATACTATGACATGACAGAGATTGCCACACGGATCCTTCCTAATCTGGTTGTTCTGACAATTGATCCGGATGGGTGAGCTCATTAACACTTTTTCTAGTTGATTTCCATGTTCTCTTGCAATGCGCATGGACTCCATTTGTTTGTTCACTTGTTCGTTGGTCACTTTGGTGCTACCTCCAATGATGATAATCATATATAATTATATTTTCTTGTTGTTCAAATTTCTCAAAGAACAGTATCATGAGATTGATAGAATGCAAATTGCATGAAAATAGTACAATATTTGCTAGTGTATTGATCTGAAAATAAGTTTACAGTTATATTATTAACCATACCTGAAACATGAAGCGTATAACTGACTCATCATCTTCCAACTACAGATCCTTAACCGCTAATATGATCGATCATTATACTCATCGGACATCTTTTATATTTAGCTAAATCTTTATGGGTGTAATATTCATAAATGCTACTTAGCATTGTTTAGAATGTATAAATTTGATTAAGTTCCTATAACTCAGGATTTTGGATGAGTTGTTACCTAGTCAATTTTAGTACTATATCTGAGCAAGAGGTTCTGTATGTGAATCCTAGTATATTGTGGAATTAAGTTGATTTATTACTTTGTAGAACTTGATCCATTTAAGTCATTTTCTGTCCCACATGAGGGAGATTGAGGCTACAGAATTTATTCTATGAGGACTCCTAATGGACAAAAATACCCTCATCTTCTTCGTCTTCCTCCTTCCCGTTGCTGCTGCTGCCATTTCCAACTTGTCTTCTTTCATTCCAACTCATCTCCAACTGCTTCAACTCCTGCCAGCTCTTGGGTTCCCTCTACGTCTCAAAATCCTATGCTGGTAGCAAAGAGACCGATGATGGTTTGAAGAACATTATTGATGATAAGAGTGGCAGGAGCAAGGAGGAAGAAGAGGATTGGTAGGAGCAGGAAGGAAGAGGAAGAGGAGGAAGAAGTTGAAGGTATTTCATGCATTAAGTGGGGGAGGGGCCTTTTTCGGGGAAAACTCAACTTGGGTATCCTCTTTAGGAATTGTTGATTAATAGGGCCCCTCCTAGGGTAGCTGCTCGAGGCTATAAATATGTAGATTAATTTTTTACCCCCAAAAGTTCTAGTTTATGGGATATGTGGTCATTAGGTGAACCTCAACAAGTATATTCTAGTCATGATTAAAAAGTTGAGGATAGTTGTTGGGAAAAAAATTCCTTTCATATAATCTTGAAGCTTTCTCTGTTGCTATTGACACTGGTTGATTCTTTTAATAATCAGGGAAAAGATATACCTCAGTCTGCTTCAATTATTGACATGTTTACTGTTTAATGTCATTTTTACATATAACAAAAATCCTTTAATGCAACATGTTCACCAACTGCTGAATATACATGAAAGCTTAACTACTTTTTATAACAAAAACTATAAGACACTTAGACCAGCTTGTTCTACATTTTTGACCTGCAAGGTTTTGAATTTGTATTTTGCACTGATTTCTTTTTAATTCAACTATGCTCACTTGTTCCTCTCTGTATATTTCTTGTTTCAAATTGGCTTGACAAACATGAAATTACTAGATGAAATTGTTTTGTACAATATCTTCAATAGAGCTGATTTTTAACAGGAAAATACACAAAAAGAAGACCCTTTCTTCATAATTGTAATTCTATGAATGAAATCTGATTACCTTAAAAAATTAATTTCACTTTAATTGTTTGGTTTGCTTCAGCGAGGTGAGGACAAAAGCATTTGAAGCTATTGATCAGTTTATGCTTATTGCAAAACAGCATCATGAAAAGGTGTGTGCTGGTGGACAAAATGCTCTTAAAATTTGCCTCTTTTGGTTTTCATGAATCTATTGCATATGTTAGGTGGCCGTAGAGCATCCACATCAATTACCCTAAACTAAACTTTTACCTTAAAATTTACATATTACATAAAAAAACATCTGCATCAGCTACCCTACCCATTCCCTAAATATACATTTTATGAATAGTCGTTCTCTAAATTTAGGGAATGAAATGTATTCCCTAAACATTAAAATAATATTTCTCTCTCCTTCCTCTAATAATAAAAACATTTCTCTCTCCTCCATCTAATAATAAAAAAATATAGAGGAAAGAGAAAAAATAATAAAAAAATAAATATATGGTAAATTATACTGAAGCTGATGTATTGTGTAGTGAAAAGTGGATATTCAAATTTAATAAGTAGTTTTTTTTACTCTAAATTTTAGATTTTGGATGAAGATTCTAATGTGGGTGCTCTTATTTTTAAAATAAATGTTTCAAACATACGGTCACAGCATACCTAGTTGGTCCAGTTGATGCATGATGGGGTTGATCAAGTTTTAAGTCAAAATATGATAAGCAGCAAGCATAAAATTATTGATAAATTGCTAAACTGTCTCACTTGCATGAACATCCTTTTCTCTTAATTCTTCTACACGATATGTACAGATAAAATCTGGCTTAGGTTTGTGCTTGGTGATGATTTATGTATCTGTCACAGGCACATTCTTGGTCCATGGATCTGTTTTCCATGTGCATTGGGTGTTTTTCATGCAATGGATCACTTTTCACTATTTGCATCCTACTATTTATTTCCAAAGTTTACATATTTCCCTGCATGTAATTTGCTACTGTAGGATTTTTCTATGCATCAGTAGGCATGATGAGTTAATGTTTAGTGAAAACCTCTAGTCCTTCGTATTAATGTTAAACTTCAGCTTTAAGCTGTCTTTTCTTTTCTGTAGCTTGTCACAGGGGATACAAATGAGAGTGGACTTTCTGGAATACCTTCAATGAGCAGCAATTCTAGTTTACTGGGGTGAGTTATTGGTCCTAGACTTTCTCTAAGATCATGAATGTTTTCTTGTCTATTTAGTAAATTAATAATTGATTGCTTGAACAAGATTTGCTTTAAGGTTACATATTTTTCATTGATTTGAGGTATTTGGAAGTTGCCTTCTGATTGAAATACATTTTTCTCATTTTGATATACTACCATACAACATAATTGGAGAAGCATCATGTGAAATCTGCCTGATGATCATGCAGAGCAATCATACGACCATCCTTGTCCTGATTCTCATTATTGCTTGTAAAATGATCAATTTCTAATATCAGGAGGCATGCATAAAGTAACATGTGCACCTGCATGTGATGTTTATTAGATCAATCATATATTGCTGGTATTCAAGTATTCTTCTACCGAGACAATAATTTTGAACAAACTTATGCAGATGGGCTATGAGTTCCTTAACATCAAAGGGAAAAGCATCTGAACATGGTTCCCTTACATCAGGAAATGCTACTACAGTGCCAGTTCTGGCAACTTCAACTAGTAGCTCTGGTACTTTTCTCTTATCTATTTTACTTTGTTTATATGATTGATTAGCCCTTGTTTTAATATCTTTGTAATTTATTGGAAATAATCAGTGGATCATCAACACACATTTCTGAAATATCAGAAGTATTTGTAGGGATATATGTTAACTGATCAGAACCAAATATAAAATTTGGTTTGGTTTTATTCTTTACCAAATCATTTACTTTTCTGTTGGATTAATTGAAGCATATTAAAATTTGTTTTGGTGTTAGTTATGCTATTGGAAAACCAAAATTTTGTTTTCCAAATAATAAAAGAATATTTATCATGGAGTCTTATTTTAAATAACTCAAGATTTTTAAACTTTATTGTGAAAAAGACACGGTATGGCAACTTAATTTAATATATTATTTTTTAGAATAAAAATTTTGGCTCATAAAAAGTTATAATTCAATATTTAAATAAAAAACATGCTATTTAATTTCAAATTCGGTTCAACTGAACAAAACCAATAATTTTGTTTCAATTGCAATTCAGTTTACATGTTGATTTATTTTGGTTCTTCAATGTAAAAAAAAAAAAATAAATAAACCAAAGAAAATCTTGATTTGATTCAATCGGTTTGGTTTGAACCAAATGGAAATCCAAGTACTTGTGCTAAACCAATTACCATTATTATGGGATTTTTTTAATAACTTGAGGAACATATACATTATCAATGATAGTTGACAAAGAATCTTGTCAGTGAATAATAGTTGCCAAAAGTTTAATCAATTATTATTTACAATCTTAAGAGGTGGTCACTCATACCCCTATTGCCAACGGTAGAGTTCTCAGTAATTGGCAAAATTTTCTTGCAACCTGAATTTGCCATGTCCTTTAGAAGGATGAAATACATATTCGTAGCTAGTCACAACATAATCACTACACAAGTAGTCAGCTA
>JBBPFP010689761.1:0-30306 GCA_037974795.1 Kaempferia galanga | reverse complement strand
TGCCGCATAGTGCGCGACTGTGCACGCGCGCAGCATAACGAGCTCTTTTTCTTTTCTTTTAAATTTTTAAAAATTTAATTAAAAATATTAATATTTATTTAAATATAAATCTTAAATATATTATTATACCCGTAAACATCTGAAATGGTTTCATTTTTAATTTTTTTAACATAATATTATAATTCGATTAGAAAGTTTAAACCTCGGGGGTAAAATGTTAATTTTTTTTTTAACTTTTTAGTACCCCTAGGGTTCAAGCTTCCCAATTGGTTTATAGTATCTAAGTGCTAAAATTTTAAGATTTTACCTCTAGGGTTCAGACTTTCTAATTGGGTTATAGTATTAAGTTTTTTTAAAAAAATAAAAAACGAATAAATTTGGATGTTTATTGGTATAATAATATATGTAGGGTTTATATTTAAATAAATATTAATATTTTAAATTAAATTTTTAAAAATTTAAAAAGAAAAAGAAAAAGAGCTCGTTATGCTATGCGTGCGCATAGTCACGCATTGTGCGGCGCGCAACATAACAAAACTGTATATATATATATTCCACCATATCCAATATTAAATTATACATTAACTTTTCTAAACAACTAAGTTTTTATTATATTATGTATGATTGAACTAATATTAGATTATATTTTATTTTTAATTATTTTAGTTATGTGATTACCATATACCCAAAGTTATGACTGATAATTTATTATATTATGTATGATTGAACTAAATAATATTAGATTATATTTTATTTTTAATTATTTTAGTTATGTGATTACCATATACCCAAAGTTATGACTAATAATTTAAACAAAACACACTCTTAATTGATAATCAATCTCTCTCCCAACTCTATGCGAATGAGTTTGATCTATTGGTAATTCATAATCAATCTCTCTCCCAAATCACAAAGTCAATGTACAGCCGACCACCAAATTAATTAGGGATGTACACCTTGAAAATTTAAGCTGTCGCCCTCTAACTTGCATCTCGTGGGACCAAGATCATCAAATAAGTTGTGAGATCCTGAAAAGTCAAGAGAAGGAGAAGCAAGAGCACCTCAATTGATGACAACATGCATGATACTACTCCATCAGTCCAAATTTATAAAAGGATGAGGAAGATCTCTGCAATCAGCAAGAAATTTTGGCCGCAGCCGCAGAGGCATCCAGGGGAGATCCCCTGGACCAGGAGCGGTCCATGGGTTGCGGTCCAGGGGATCCGCGCTAAGAGGCATCAACCTCAAGGTATTTTATCTGGATCCGTGAACTTTAGCCCTGCCGCTGTCATGATGTAGTCTCGGGATTACGAGGATGCAAGGACGGTGGCCGGAGCTTAGGAATACGAGGACGGCCGCCGGAACCATGAGAAATTTCATAAAAAGAAATTGAGGGAGGCGAGCGAAGACCGAAGGTGGAGGAATGTAAACTCATACAAATGGTCAACATTCTTAGATTCATTTTTCACTTAAAAGAAAAAATTTACTAAAGTGCGACACAACTTAAGATTCAACCTTAATTCTCTTATTTATCCGTCGGAGGTCTAACCCATTCCTAGACTCATTTTAAAACTGTTATGATAACTATTTAATTAAATTTAACTAAACTGATAAAGATTTGTTATAAAAGTATTATATATAATATTTTTAATAAAGTTGAATTAACTACTAATTAGGTATTATAATAATACTAAAATACAGATATTTTTAATATAAAAAATACAATAAAGAAGAAGATTTCTCTTTTAATTTTTATCCAAATAGAAAGCAATAAACAATCACCCTAGAGTTGGATATCACCTTCCAAACTCAGATACCAAATGAATATGAATTTATTCTTTCCAAAAATAGATAATCATTGAACAAAAAATGTAGAAAAAACAATACTCCAAATTAATAAAAAACCGGGTAAAAATAGAAATAGAATAATATTTTTTAATTAATATTTTACAAAATCTTTTTTTGATTTCAGTGTATGACTCAAATATACTGAAAAACGAACCTTAGGATTTACTTTGTTCTTCTTCTTTTTTTTTGAATAATACAGGAAATAAGGAATTCTTTAAAATGTTAAATAAGGAAGATTTTTATGAATATATATTTATAAATATAAATTTCTCTATTAAAAAGTTTCTAGTTATTATTCCGCGTAGGTACAAAACCGGACCCCTAACACGTGGGCCCACGGTCTCCAGCCAGCCATTCTCCAGTAACAAGTAAGGTATAGTTCTCAGTAACGACAAAAAGCAGTGAGAGAAGTCATGCTCCAGTTCAACAACTTTTTTTAGCTTTCGGCCGGGTGATTCAAAGGGTCGGTCCCCCCACCGCTTTTCGCCGTTCTCCTCCCACTCTTCTGGGAATTCAATCGCCAAGAACACAAACAGCGACGACGAGTAGGGCGAAAAAAGTAATCGGCAATGATAATAAGTGCAGGAGGAGCGAAAAAAGTGTGATTTTGTACTTTCGGCAGGTTGGTATGTAGCCTCCGGATTTGATTTTTCCTAGATGCCTTTCCGAATCATCATGTCCCTTGCATGATGCTGTTTTCCGATTCGATTCTTCTTATTAGGATCAGGAATGGAGGAAGTTGGGATCTTTTGCTACTTTGTGATGAGAATTGTGACGCGAGAAGACATTTGAGATTTGCGTACGTCTTGATTCACGAGCTGATCTTTTCGCCATCTTCAGGCATTTCCATCTGATAATTGAATATTGAGAAGTCTTTATAACGTGCTGAAATAATTTCAAAGTAAAAAATGTCAAATTTCGTCGGAGTCATCGTCTCTGATCCGTGGCTCCACAGTCAGTTCACTCAAGTGGAGCTGCGAGGTCTTAAATCTAAGGTAAGCTAATTCGTTTTGTAGTTGTTTTGCTTTTGATTTGAGAGATTTCTATCGGATGAGTTTGTGTGGTATAGTTTCTTTCCACAAAGAAGGAGATAGGACATGTCAGTGTAGGAAACTTGCCCCCACTGATGACTAAGCTGAAGGGCCTGAAAGATTTAGTTACCGAACAAGAGATTGCAGAGACGTTAAGTGAGTCCTACCCAGAAACTAGTCAGGAACTAGACTTTGAATCTTTCCTCAAGGTGATGCTTGTTTCCCCATATCTTAGCTATTCAAGCTTGACTTAGTACAGCTTTATAAATTATTGTGCAGGCATATCTGGATCTACTAAGTCAAGCGGCAGCCAAATTAGGTCAAGCAAAGAATTCTTCATCGTTCTTGAAGGCAGCTACTACTACACTCTTGCATACCATTAACGAATCTGAAAAGTCATCTTATGTGGCTCATATCAATAGTTACCTTGGAGAAGATTCATTTTTGAAGAAATATCTTCCTTTGGATCCTGCTACTAATGACCTTTTTGATCTTGTCAGAGATGGTGTTCTCCTATGGTATACTACCTATACTTTACGGTAAATTATACAAAGAAATGTTCATTATCTAGCTTCGTCCTGTTTTTGTTGATTTAATTTGCCATATTCAATCTGATAGAAGAAGATAAATCAATAAATTTGGTTCATCCTCACCTCTGGCAAAATTGTATATCATGGCTGCATTTCATACATTGTGTTGAATATGGATAGTATGTATTTTGTTGAATTTACTGAATTGAATATATTAAATTTTCTGCATTTGTGCTTTGGATAGTAAATTGATCAATGTGGCAGTACCAAATACTATAGATGAAAGGGCAATCAATACAAAAAGAGCACTCAATCCCTGGGAACGGAATGAAAACCACACTCTTTGCCTCAACTCTGCCAAGGCTATTGGGTGCACAGTTGTCAATATTGGAACACAGGACTTGGTTGAAGGGCGGGTAAGTGAAAAATGCTGTACCAGTTAATATCATTTGAAAGCATTCTAGCATATTTGTGAGGGAAAAAGTTCCTCCTTTGTCTTTTCTGTAAGTTTTAGACCATGCCAAATCTTCTTTGTATGTAATATACATACCATCAATCCTTAATCATGAATATTGTGCTAATCTTACCCCTGCTAGTTCTTATTTTCCTTTTTTTTCTTACATAAACACTAATGTTTCCCAACCTGTGTACTTTCACGTATACCTTCGAATGTGCTTTTGATGTTCTTTTTTAACTCGAGACATACTAAGCAATGAGGAACTATCATATAGTAATTAATTCCTTTCTTTCTTTTCTAGTCGTATGTGAAATCCCAATGCATGTTTCCTTTTTTGTAATGCCCTAATTTATTTGTGGGAGATTATCAATTCTGTTACATATTAACATTTTTGTTTTCCTTAATGAAAACTCAGGTGATTGATTTTTTTTTTTGGCAGCCTCATTTGGTTCTGGGGTTGATTTCTCAAATTATAAAGGTATGGAATAGGATTTATTATTTCTTATGTTGTACATTAGAAGTGCTTTCATTTGCTAAATAAGATAGGCTAGCAATCAATCATTTAAATTTATTTGTACTTACAAGAGTTTTGTGCATGTTTTCTCCCTCACAAGGGAAACCAATGAGCTATCCTTATTCATGATGTATTAATTTCCTTGATTATCATTTTTCAGATACAACTCCTAGCAGATCTCAATCTCAAGAAGACACCACAACTGTTGGAGGTGATAGATGATAGTCAGGTCATGAACTACACTTTTTGCCTTTAATATAATAATATTTATATTGATATTTGGGTGAAACTCTTGATCATGTGTTTTTCTTTAATGTTTACAACTACAGGATGTTGACGAACTTGTCAGTTTATCACCTGAGAAGTTGTTGCTAAAATGGATGAATTTTCATCTGAAGAAAGCAGGATATAAGAAAACCGTGTCAAATTTTTCTTCTGATGTGAAGGTATAAATCATCACAATAAATAAAAAAGGGTTGTATGTTGTGTATAAGAATATTTGTAAATTGTGCAACACTGTATGACTTTTAAGATTTTGGTTGTTAAAACTCTTTTCTTGGCCACAATGAAAACTCTAACATCTTTACTTGGTCAACTTTATATTTTCCTTTGTAATACTTAAATCTTTCAATAATATAACTGCAATGTTTTTCAGATTCTCATGAACTTCATCTATACAGGATGGTGAGGCATATGCTTACCTTTTTAAAGCTCTTGCACCTGAGCATGCCAACACAGACATTTTTAATGCTAAAGATCCTAATGAAAGGGCAAAAAAAGTACTTGAACAAGCTGAGAAATTGGATTGCAAACGCTACTTGAGTGAAAAGGATATTGTTGAAGGCTCTCCTAATCTGAATCTTGCATTTGTTGCTCAAATATTCCAGCATAGGTGAGGGTTTGCAGCTTCATTTCATGTTACCTATGTTTCCCAAAGATCTTTTCTTTTTAATAAACGGCAAGCAAAAAAAGTGTACTGATAAGGAAAAACTATTTTTAAGAAATAGTTAGCCACATGAAAACAAGAAACATAAAATTGAAAGAGAAAGTCTCAACCTCACCTGTATCTCCCAACCACCCACCAACCTTCAAAAGTGCACATGCCCTTACCAAAGTTAATTCTGTATTCTCATCAATCTCAAGGTTAAGCAAATGTCCTGACTCAGAATTCCTATCCCATTGGAAATAGGTGGTAACTGACAATTCATATCACATTGTCAGTTCTGCTCATAGGATCATGCAGTTGTACAAGCCAAACTTCTATGCTCACTAAACTCTGTCACCTCATCATTCTGTACTTTCTGCATTTTGTATTTGCTTTAGTATATATGCACTATTCTAACACCAACCACCATAGCACTCTACACATATCTCCTTTGTATATGAGAGGAAATAACTGCTTTAATGTTCCAATGAACACCTTGTTGTTTTAAAAAAGATCTTCTAGGCATTAAGCATCTATATATATCAAGTATATTTCAACATTTTCACCAGTCATCCTAGTATAATTTCAGTAGCTAAATAAATGTCATGTCTACAAACCCAAATCAGTTATTTATGAATATCATGTCTTTGTTGCCTTGATTTCAAGGTGACACTGCATTGGGTCTCTTGCATCGGATTTCTATTTCTATTGATTTTTGAACATGATTCTGGGAGTGGAGCCCATGATCCCACTAATCTAATTCCACACAATACTTAGAGGAAGTGAGACTTGCTTCTTTTGAGCCGTCCTTTGCTACAAATGTATCTATCCTTGGTTAACTAGATGCTCAAATTAAAACCATGAACCAAAGTCCAATAATCAAAATACTGAATTGTCTAATTTACTAGTAAAATTTAGCAATTTTAGTCATGTAAATTTCTCCTTTAGTCCAAAGAATAAATTAAGAGAGCTGACCTAAACATCCTTATGATCTTTATCCTTTCACATGTATTATCTTGTAGTAGCCTGTAGGTTATGAAACAAGTCTCTCAATGTTTTTTCTAGCTTTACTATTTTCTGCAGTTATTTTCTGTAAATCGATCTATTCAAAAAGGTAGTGATGTCAGTTAGGGCTCTTAATTTTTTGAGAATTTGTTATCTTTTAGTTAGTTATATACAGAACTAGTTTGATTAATGTTTCTCTGCAAGTGTTGTCAACTTTTGGCTTTGTTGTGTATTCTTTTTCACGTTGTAAAACATTGACCGTGTAGGCCATTGAAGCTTTGGATGAAAAAAAGAACTGTTTCGTCCTTATTGTTTTTAAATCCTTGAATTTAACTTGCAAAGCTTGAAGCTACATCAAAACTCATATCCAAAATATTTGATCCGTACTTTTAGGATTCTTTTTAGATCATGCATCTTGCTTAGCTACAGGGACCTAATGGCACTTGACTTGCAGGAATGGTCTATCAGCTGATGCTAAGCCAATCTCCTTGTCTCAAATGATGCCAGATGATATCCAAGTTTCTCGAGATGAGAGAGCTTTTCGATTATGGATAAATAGTCTTGGTATTGCTACATATGTTAATAATGTCTTTGAGGATGTCAGGAATGGGTAAGATCATTTTGATATTATAAATTTTCTTCTCTGGAAAGTGTTTGATGATATGATTTCTGCAGATGGGTTCTTCTGGAAGTACTCGACAAAGTTTCTCCTGGATCAGTAAACTGGAAGCAAGCAAGTAAGCCCCCAATTAAGATGCCATTTAGAAAGGTAGAAAACTGCAATCAAGTTGTAAGGATCGGCACAGAGTTGAACTTTTCGCTTGTAAATGTTGCTGGTAATGACATTGTCCAAGGAAATAAAAAGCTCATTCTCGGTAAGTTCATTCCAGTTTGAGTATGTTTTGCATATGTCCTTTTTCCCTTTAATAATATTTTTACTTGTTTTAAAGAAAATCCACTTTCAGAATTGCTTTCCATATTTTATTAACCAAGTCATATTCAGATACAGAACCTAAACAACTAATCTTAGCATGGAATTTGGTGCTACTTTGGAAGGTTAATTTCTCAGATTTATTTGGGATATGATGTAAACATGGAAAAACAGAATCTTTTTCTTGAGAGGAAAGACCAAGGACCTACATAGAATATATTGAAGTTGGAAATACTGGAATGTTTGTGAAATTGATCTCTGACTTACAAGTTGAAAAATCTTCATATTAACTGTGCAAATTCGATAGGATTAATGGGCTCTTAGTCAGGAAAAACAACAAATAGAAAATAGCAAAATAAGAAGAAATAGGGAAATTAGATATTTAGTTTGTCCAAAGTTAACATCACTAAGTTATGTTAATTAGAGGTTGGCTATATGGTTCTTATTCCTCCATCAAACTTGATGCACTATGTCATTATTGAAATTCCTGTAGTTATTACTTTTTTTTTTGCTTCCACTAAGATTTTATATGGTCAACATCACTCTTGTATCTTCAACTCTAGTCTTTAAATCTAATCTTAAAAACTATTGGTTATCTTTGAACACTATAATACGAGAATAAATTATTTAATCTCATCTTATCATCCATTGGAGTTGCATCAACTGTTCTCATATAGTGGTTTTTCTAATTTATTAATAGTTCAGTTATGATTTGCTTCTCTCATCTCAAAGATGGCAACCAGATTTGCTATCAAATAAGTATTGACATTTCCACATGCTTTTCAGCTTATTTGTGGCAATTGATGCGGTTCAATATTCTTAAACTTTTGAAGAACTTGCGATATCAGTCCCAAGGGAAAGACCTAACAGATGCTGATATTCTTAACTGGGCCAATGGCAAAGTTGAAGGATCAAACAGAACTCCTCAGATGGATAGTTTTAAGGTTTCCGAGTCCTTGTTTAACCCAGCTAGTAGTATTCATTATCAGCATTGAATTCCTCAGGTTTATATTTCTTTTCCTGACTTCACCACCTATGCAGGATAGGAACTTTTCCAATGGATTATTTTTCCTTGAACTCCTTAGCGCCGTGAAACCGAGAGCTGTAAACTGGAAAGTTGTTACCAAGGGGGAAAATGGTAAACTTATCTAGTTACTATATATCTATATATATTTTTTGCTGGATGATTTTTATTTTGTATAAATTACTTTGTAATCCTACAATTTGCATAAACTGGATGTAGATGAGGAGAAGAAGTTGAATGCCACATACATCATCAGTGTTGCAAGAAAGCTTGGCTGCTCTGTCTTTTTGTTGCCTGAGGATATCATTGAGGTAATTTAGTACCAAGGTTTTGATTCTCTACACGTAGCTGGTAGGGTTGGTAAAAGTTGGCACGGCCCTTTTACACGACCATACTCATAATCTTTCTTGTTTGGGTTCAAACTAAATAAGTTAGGGTCATATAGATATTTGACTATTTATACTAGTTAATATATATAAGTTATAAATATATAATATAATTACATATAAATTATAACATAATTATAGATTCTATTTTATGTTTTTATATAACTAAAATAACTATATTGTTATATAGTTTGTATTTCAAACCAATAGTGTCACATGCTCTAACTTATTTCATTCAGCAGCATATGATATGATCCACTCATGACGAATGATCTATTTAACCTATTTAATTAAATAGGTCAACTCATTTATAAATGGATCATGTGCAAATTAGGGCTCATTTATTAAAGTGTGAATTTTGGGTTCGGATTAAACAGCTTGTAGATCAACGATATTGTTATTAAAGAGATTGATGATGATCAATAATTGTCTTTTCAGTCTTTTTCTTTGTATACTCTAAAACATATCGAATTTTACATCCATTGAATTATAACAGGTAAACCAGAAAATGATTCTCACTCTCACTGCCAGCATCATGTACTGGAGTTTGCGAAACTCCCAACCATCCGAAGTTAATTCCAATGTTCCTGAACTCTCAGCCAAGGATTCTCCCACACATCCTGCTGCTCCATCAGACAGAGAAGGAAGTGGTATTGTAGACAACATTTCCGACTCCACCAGTGATGCCCCTGATACCCCTCAGTCACAGAAGAACAATGTGGCTCTTGGAAGGTGAACAAAATTGGACCACTTTACCCTAGAAGTTTTTGGCAGATAATACAAGTATCTTCATACATTTGTGCTTCGAGAAATTTTTCTTCTTCTTTCAACAGTATAATACAAGTTTCTGTGTTTTTTTTTTCTTCTGCATATATAGCTTCATTTGGGAGGCAGGGAAGATAAATAGGTAGCCAATATCTTTATTGGCTAGTTGTTTTTGCAATAGTTATTCTTTGACAAATTATTCAAATAACTGATTGGAAACTCCAATTTTCTGCTTATAAGCTATATGGATACATATAGTTTTTTTCCATGTAATATTATGCCATACAAGTAAAATGGTCATGATGGTTTTAACTTGTAGACATTTTTCTTTAAAGAACAGTAGTAGAATAGAAGGTATTGTATTAATTTGGATGTGTTTTGTGTTAAAAAAAAAACTGTTGCATAATTATACCTGGACTGTAATTTTGTTGTTGTTGTTGTTGATGATGAGATAGAAATGTATCCATGTAACCATTTTGACTGATGTACAATCACCTTCGCAATCTAGGCCAGCTTCAATTGGTCTCATCTGACCACCAGATAGCTTTCTATTGAGGTCAGAGCCATATTAACACATAATCAGCATACTTCTAAAGTCTTCGACCAAGGAGATACAAGCAATCTGTAATAATAAGTCATGTAGTAAACAGGATTCCACTATATAACAGACATGATGGAAGATCTATCTGGTAAAATTGTTATTGTAGTAGCTCAACATTGAGACGAAAGCAAAGATCATCTCTTCGTACAGTGCAAACTGACCTGGCTTTTTAGACTTTGTCAACCAATATTAGTTGTTGCAGCAGAAATTTGAAGGCTATGCCTTCCCTAAACAGCAGCTTTCTCCAACCTGCCATGGCTGCCTTAGACTGGACTTGCATGTTATGGAAACTTCCCAATCTTCTATGATGGCAAAATCTTGGTTCAATGGTTTCTGTGAGCAAATAAATCAACATCCATGCAGCTGTACCATCATAATCAAACTGGGCTGACAATCAGTTTTCAGTTTTTTCTTCTGTGTTTACCTCGGAAGAAACTCTTCGTTCGCCTAGAGGACATCGGTAAAGATGAAAAGTAAGAATTCAAACTTCAAATGTCAAATCCGAGTTACACTTCCTTAGGATTATCTAAGTATTCACACCAATTGCTAAGAAAATCAGATTGAATGATAAGATTTCTATCCATGAGAAATGAATCAATATCTAGTATGCTGCTGATCCAGAAAATTTGCAGGTGGCATTAAGAGTATTTTCAGGTTTCCAAAGTAATCCTTTTAAAGGCCTTCATGTAGTTGGATGCACAACCAGTTTGCTTGTTGTCAGACTTGCACAAAATTGTTCAATTTCAAGAAAAATTCCATCGACTACTCTTCCTGCACAGCACTTCAGGATGTATTCTATTGAGGCATTCATCAGACACCAAGCGAGTACAAACTAATACACAATTCCATCTAGTTCGACAGAACTAGAACCAGGAAGCTTTTTTATACCAGCCTTCTTCAGTGAGTTCCTCATCTCAAAAGCATCAGCCCACCGACCTGCAGTAGCAAATATATTCGAAAGCAGAACATGGCAACCAGACTGCTTGGCCTTCAACCGGAGAACGTCACTTTTTACTCGATCAGCAACTTCTACATCTCTATGAATCCTACAAGCACCAAGCAAAGCTCCCAATACGATGATGTCTGGTTTCATCGGCATACTTCTGACTACACCTTCTGCTTCTTCCAACAGTCCAGCTCTACCTAATAGATCAACCAAGCATCCATAATGCTTCATTTCGGGTTGAATACCATATACGGTTCTCATTCTCTCGAAGTATTGGCGCCCCTCACATACCAACCCTCCATGAACAGAGGCCATTAGTACACCAAGAAAGGTTACATCATTGGGCTTCAGACCATATCGCAACATCTGTTGAAATGCATGAATTGATTCGCGAGCTAGCCCATTAACAGCCAAACCTGTTATCAAAGCATTCCAACTAGAAACATTGCGTTGACGCAAAGATTCAAACACTTTCAGTGCAGTCTCGATGCTTCCACACTTGGCATACATGTCGATCAGAGCAGCTCCGAGATTGTGCTCATTGTCGAGAGGCATATGGTTCTTGTCTATGTAAGCATGAACCCACTTACCTTGCTCCAGGGCGACAAGGTGCGCACAAGCTGAGAGGACACTGACCATTGTTACTTCATTGGGCTTTATCAAATTGTCGATTTGCATCTCTTTGAAGAGATACAATGCCTCTGCAAACCGATTACTTTGTACATACCCTGAAATCATGCAACTCCATGATACAACGTCCCTTTCTGGCATTCGATCAAACAATTCCCTTGCAGCATCCATCTCCCCGTTCAATGAGTAGCCAGAGACCATCGAATTCCATGATACAACATTCCTTACGGGCATATCTTCGAACATCTTCCTGGCGACAGGAAGCAACCCCTGCCTTGCGAACCCAGACACCATGGAATTCCAGGTGACAACATTCCGCTGCACCGGCATTTTATCGAACAACGATCGTGCGATGTCCAACTCGCCTCTCCCTACGTAGCCACTGATGATGGAGCTCCAGGACACCTCATTTTTGGCAGGCATTCCATCGAACAGCTTACGCGCAGTATCCAAGTCGCCGACTTTGATATGCCCGTCGATGATTGTGTTCCAGGAGATGACGTCCACCAATCGAGAGCTCGAGTCGAAGAGCATCTGAGCCGAGACCATGTCCTTGAACGTTGAGTACATCGAAAGAAGCGTGTTGAGCACGTAGATGTCAGATTCAAAACCTCGTCTGAGCACCTGGGAGTGGATTTGGGTGCCTTCGGCAGGGGTGGGAAAGCCACAGGCTGCCTTGGCGAGAAAAGAGAACGTGAAGCGGTCGGGGAGAGAGGAGGAGAGGAGGAGGGAAACGAAGGAGGACAGAGACTCCCCGTGATGGCGCCGGCTGCCGGAGAAGGCGCGGATGAGTAGATTGTAGAGGAAGGTGGTGGAAGAGGGGAAGAGATGGAAGTAGAGGCGGGCGAGTGAGCGGGAGATGAGGGGGGAGGAAGGGTGGTCCGGGGATAGAGCAAGCAGATCGGCGACGCGGCGGAGGGAGGCCACGCGGCGGATTTCGCCGGAGACGAGGAGGCGGGTGAGGAAGCGGCGGAGGTGGTGGAAGGCGAGACGGGAGGTGGTTCGGATGCGGGCGGGGACGGGCGGATTCGGACGCATCCTTTTCTAAGTTGCAATGATTTTGCATGAACATATAGCTGCACAGTCCAAACCTCTATGAATTTTTAAACTAAGTGCCTGAAATGCTCTACTCTGCACTACTTTCTTTCTTGGTGTGGAGTCAGTCATCTTCGACGGCCAAAATCCTCCGGTCCATCTTTTTATGGACCACTCTTGATCCATAAAATATAGATTTTATAGACCGTTGGATCAGATCAGGATCTGATTCAACGTTGAAAATCAAAAGGGACCAAGAATGGTTCATAAAATATGAACCAGATGATCTTACTTGGATCGAAATCGGGCTGCATGATACCATACAGAATCTTCTACTTCATATTCTATGGAGCACTCCTAGTTATTTTTAATTTATACCGTTAGATTAAATAAAAATTTATATATTAATCCCTCCTCTTGATCTCATCGTCCATATTTCACGCCGTACACGGAAGTAATCCGGGCGGGGGCTGCGTGATACGGGCAGTCAGTAGGGTTATATTACCCTGCCACTTAAATTTTGCCCTAGCGGAGCAGTAAGTACCGCTGCTCTGCGTCCCATCACCCTTGCTATCGTTCCATGGTCGAGCGATACCCGGCGAAGGGTTCCATGACGACTTCGACGATCACCTCCACGGAGCTCAATTTCCTCGTCTTCCGCTACCTTCAGGAATCAGGTCGCTCTCTCTTACCTCGATCTCAGTCTTCTTTCCTCCCTGTCTTATGTGGAATTCGGTTCTTAACCCACGCTGTATGTGCGACTAGGTACTTCATTTACAACGGAATCGTTTTAGGATAGGTATGCGTGATTTGAATGGACACTTGTTCTGGTTAGGTTTTTCTTTTTGTTTCTATTTTTATGGAGTGTTTTTTTTTTGTTTTTACTTATTAGGGCTCGAGCGGTTGTTAATGTTGTCATAATGGAATTGTTCAAATTCATGGTTGTTTTTTTGCTTTTATGATGGATTTTGCAATTAAGTTTTTATTCTGTTAGATTTTTTTGGCTAGTTTTTGGTTCTGGATGTCGAAGGAATGGTCAGCGGTGATCTCTAGTGGAGTTTTTGTGAATTAGAGCTCTGTAAAACCGTTTACATTTTGATGCATTCTTTGGTGCATACTTATTCAGTAGTGGTTTGGGAAATTAGAAATCAAAATTAAGGAAATAAATAAGATGAATGGATATGGATTTTTTTGCAAGCAAGTTTTGGATATATTAGTGGGAAGGAGATAGAAATGGGGAGGAGCTTTCACGGGTTTGTGTGAGTGTAATGTGGCTCGTAGGCCAAAAGGAAAGGTGTATACAACTATGGTATGATCCGTCATGTGAGAATGCTAAAATGGATGTATGAAGTTACAAGAAAGGATATTTATTCATGGATTTTAGATGTGACTTAGCTGCTTCCATTGGGGTTGCAATTGCGTATAGCATATTTATTCACCTATATGCTATTGCTTCAATATGCAAGACCAGCACTTAAATATGCAAGACCAAGCATCCTGTGTGGCCATATATATGACTATAGATGAGAACATCCAAGAAATTGATATTGTGGTTCATACAAATCTGTTTGGGTTAGACCAAATCAAATATAAAACATACAAATAGTAAGGCCTTGTAAGATGCTTTTTCTCTTTGAGGAATAGTTCTTGTGATTGTGAAATACTTCCACTGTGCAGTAATTTCTAAGTGTTAAAATTTAAACACTTGCTTTCTTTGTGTCCAGTTCTACATGCTTTGTGTATTATATGCTCTACATTGTTAATATAAGCTTTATGTTGTACTTTTTACATTCTATATAAACTTATCTGCAGGTAGATTGATTATTATTTTGTGTTTTTGTCAATATAGATACCTTTGGTGCAAATGCATATTTACTTTCTTTAAATAATGAAATAACATATTTACAAATAGAAAATTTAACATTACATTTATTTCATTCAAACTTACAAGTCTCTCATATATACTGTTTGTTCAAAATTGTATATCCATAGTGTCATTCTCATTTAATATTTGTCTACTTTCATTATTTTTTTCTAAAATCTTCTTCATTATACATTTAATTTCATTTTTTTCCACATGCAAATATCATTATAAGATATATAAATGTCTTTTTAATATATTAAATAAATTTATTTATTAAAAACATTTAGTCAAAATATCAAATTCTATGGAACTTTTTAAGTGTAAAAGTTAAGGGTCATTGTCTTAATTAAAATTATTTTATTACTAATCTAAGAAAGAAATAACTTCTAATTGCATTTATGCAAGATTTTAAGTTTCTTGATGTTTTTTTTGCAAAATTAAAAATTTGAAGTGGTAAATATGCAAGCTAGTTTTTAAAGTATATAGTGAAATATGTGTGTGCGCAATTGTGTCAGTAACTTTTAATTTTCTTTTAGTATGGTCCGCATATATCCCTATATATGCCCCACATATATCTGTGTATACGATCAATATATATCTTGTGTATATGACCTGCATATGGCATATCCACTATGCAATGGATTGATTGAATACCACTTGAATGGACTTTACTGAGAGCTTGCATTTATTCTTTCTTCTTCCCAAGCCCATCTCAATTCCTAGCTCTTGAGAAACAATGTATATAAATTCTCAAAGTTAAATGTTCTAAAAATTGCAAAGTAGTTGTAATTCCTCTTTAAGTTTTCAGAAACTATATACAATCTCAGGAATGGAAATGATTTTTTTTTTCTCTTTGAAAAAAGTGTGTCAATGCTCAAGTTTGGGTATTCAGTTTGGTACTTATTAACTGTTTTAATGTTTTCTCATTGAAAAAAACGTGTTAATACTCCTGTTTGCATATTCTGCTTGGTAGTTATTAATGGTTGACAATTAAATTTTCCCTTCTCTTTATAAATATAATCCTTATTGGAAGTTGTTATGCTATGCTTATATGTTTCAACCTAGCTTCCTTTTCCAATTTAATTTTCTTTTCTTTCTTGATGCAAATTTGTTGTCCTGCAAGAGCCTTTAATTTGTTTGCCAGTATTCATCAAACAAGGAACTGGGACATTTCCAGGTTTGACCCATGCAGCATTTGCTTTGGGATACGAGGCTGGGATTAACAAAAGTCCCATTGATGGAAATCAAGTTCCACCAGGTGCTCTTATTACTATTGTCCAAAAAGGTTTGCAATATATAGAGCTGGAAGCTAACTTAGATAGTGTAGGTATTCTTTTTTTACAGTCATGTTTTCTTCTCTTGTATTACCTTGGAGATTGAAAGATATGATAACCTTCAATTTATTCTTTTTGTAATTTGCAGATTGATGAAGATTCGGAAGATGACTTTTCCTTTTTGCAGCCTTTGGATCTCATCACAAAGGATGTTGATGAACTACAACAAATGATAAAAGCTAGAAAGCAAGCGAAGAATCAGAAGGAAATTGATAGAGCAAAAGATAATGCACTTGCTCAAGAACAAGAACAACAATTTGAAGGGGAGAGAGTGAGAGAAAGGCAAGAGAAAGTTGGAGATCAAGAAAGGGATAAAGATAAGATGGACGTGGATAATGAACAAGAGCCGGAGAAGGAGAGGGATGAGAAGGAGAAGGAAAAGGAAAAGGAAAAGCAACATTCCGAATCCAAAGATAAGGTTAAACATGAGGAGCATGAAGTTTCTAAAGGTTAACTTTCTTTTCTTCACGTTCATTTAAGACATCACAGGCAACTTAGATTGAATAACCAGACTCCTAGCATGCTAAGGATAAAATATCTTTTGGCCTTTTAACTTTTTAAATGATGCTCCATTTCTTTGAAACGGCAAGCATTCAGTAAAAATTTATTAAACTTTAGCTTGTATTCTCAGAAAAAATGAGGGACCAGATCAAAATACAAAAGTTCACAATAGGTGTTTGATCTTGTGTTTAGTTCTCTTGGTTCCATGCCCATTTGTTTAAATTTTCACATAAATAATTAGTTAGACACATTTCATTTGACCCTTCTGAAATTCACCCAGTAACCATGCATTGGGATCACCCTCTTTAGTTGGTATCTAAAGTTGAATTGCATGTGCTTATATTATATAACTGTGAACTAGCTGATTAATTGTTTGCTTAACATGCTTGGAAGAATTGGCTGATGCGAATCTGGATTGGCCATCTAGCCATGATGCATCAGGAATGGTCATGTCTGATCCATTATCCTTCAAGATCTCAGATGAAACATCATAATCACACGCAAATTGAAATAAAAAACAAGATACTATCTAATTAAATTAAGAATTTTGAGACTTCTCTCTGGATCGACTGAGAGTTTGCCCAATCAAAATTGAAATTTTGATGTTGATGGGAATAATCAATGTACAATAACAGAGGAACGGAGATAATAGGAAGGAGAAGAAAACTAAAGGTGGAGAGTTATAAAGTTATCACATGGGAGTTTTCTTGTCTATGTGGCAAGCTTGCGGGGAAACACATGTGGTTGTTACAAAGGGAAATATATAATTTTCTTAGATATGTCTATGATAGTACTTTGCTGTAATATTAGATTATATAAGACTTGCTTTAATAATACTATTTTATTTGAGATGAAGGTTAATTATATAAGGCTTATAGTAAAGTGTACATATTATTATGTATGTTAACTACCTTAGCTAATTTTGAATATTCATTAATTATTAAATATTATGTAATAAATTGATATTATGAATTATCTTATTAATGCACGATACAGTTGTTACAAATTATTAATAGATTTCAAGTAGTATTCAATTATTATTATTATTAAAAAATTAACTATTATATTCTTATTAATAATGGAAGAAGAGGAGCCTTTGTGCAATCGTAAAGTTGTTGCCGTATGACCTAATGGTTATGGGTTTGAGTTGCGGAAACAACCTCATGCAATATAGGGTAAAGCTACATACAATAGGCCATTCCTCGGAATTCCGCATGGGTGGAAGTTTCGTGCACCGGGCTACCCTTTATTCTTATTAATAATAGAGATACTAAGACCATTAAATATATAAATTATTTATCAAAAAATAACTATAATACGATTGATCATATTAATTATAATAAAGTAAAAGTCAATTACAGTTCATATTACAAACTAATTATTATATTCTTTATTAATCCTAATTTTAAGATATTTAACATCTCATTATTTTAAAATCTCATTAATAGTAAGTATTAATTATTACAAAATTGTCTTAGCAATAGTTGTTCAATCAATGTTGAACGATAGTATTTGTAATAGTGATTATATTAATGTAATAACAAAGGTAGAATAGTTTATAAAAGGAATGTTATAACAAGTAGATGCATATAATATTACATAATATGATATGCTTACTAATATATAAACACTTGTAATACTAATATGCATGTTATGCATAATTCTAATAATGTAATATCTATCGACATCAAAGTATGCATAAGTTGTGTTTTAGATTTATCTGATAGACGAGCTAGGGGGAAGGCGGTCTGCCTATATATATAAGGTTATTTAAAATCATATTTGATAATATTTTTTGATGTCATTCTTCTCTCTCTGTCTCTCTCTCTACATTTTGTTTGTAAATTCCAATCATATTGATCTGATATTGCCTATACCTATGCTTTTGGAACATCTGATTCTATAACTGATACTGATTGACAGCCATGTTGCTTATTGTAATTTCTTAGAATACAAAATACTCAAACATGACTAATGAGACACTTCTTTGTACAGTCATAACAATAAACTTAAACCTGCACTCTTCTTGACAATCTTTTTTGGAAGTTACATCACCAACAACAAAAATGAGACGCTGAGATCTTTTAATTGAATGAGAATTTGTTCATACACATAATCGAATGTGGTTGGTTACATAGGTTAAGTGAGCTCCCTTCATCAACTTATCTTGTGAGTCTAGCTAACTCAGTATCATCAAAGTTTTTCCTCTTGAGATCATTATTCTGGGAATGTTGAAGCGACCTTGTAACCTGGTCACATGTTATGCAGTAATTTCATCTCCATACAACAACATGTGCTTAGTTAAGAGAAATTTTCTTTATAGAAACAATAATTTGGCAATGTACTAGATTGAGACATATATTGTTTATGTTCCTGGTAATTATGTGGATGGAACTATTTGTGTGCACGGATACTTAGGCATGGAGAAGTTTTCACTTGCAGCTTACTTGTTTCTTAATTTGATTACTTATTTTTTAATACATATAGGGCCTGAACTAATGGATATCACACCTAGCTCTCAGTCTGTGGCTGTTGAGATCTCACGTTCTGAAGTAACCATTTTGGAAGGACATAATTCAGAGGTTTGTTTCCAGATATTGTATCAAGTTTCCATTTTTTTAAAAATCTTTCTGACTCCGTAAAACCTTTCTTTAGGTCTTTGCTTGTGCATGGAGTCCGGCAGGCTCTCTTCTAGCATCTGGGTGAGAAACACTCTAGTCCACAAACTGTGCCTATTAAAAATTCAGAAGTAATTTTAGTGATACTACTTATCCTTTATAATGGCAAATTACTGGCTTGGAGTACCTTGAATGATAGTGGTAATAAGATGGCCATTTTTGATGGTCATAACTTCGAAGTGCCACAGATCACACCTATACTTTTGGTCCTATATTCGAAGATAGTTTTCTTCCATATAGGATCTTAACAACAGTGTTCATGTCAATTTCCTAAAGATACTAATCAGATAAAGGCTTGAATTTTTAACCACTTGACCATTGTTAATTATAGTTCAAAAATTTAAAATTCCTGTATCAACAATGGTGCCCACAAAATAATGTTTTATTTTCTTCTCCCAACAAATATGTAGATTTTGCATTGCATGAAGAGGGAAGTTGCCAATCTAATGTCTGTTTAAGGTCGAGAGAGATAGAAAATGATTATGTCATTTTAGGAGATAATAACCAAGAAAAGTGAGGATAGAGAGAAAAAGGTAGTGTCCAATGTCATTCAGATAACATGAATGCCAAATTACCTTAGCTGACTGAATTACCATATATGGGTAGGTTTGGAGTTGTGCTATGGAACAGTTTAATCAGTTCTGCATATTTGATATCCAACCCTACCTTCTAAGTGAATAATGACAAGTACACATTTAATTTCTTATGAATAATTTAAACCTCTATAAAAAATGCAACAAACTATTTCATGGAATGAATTAAGCCAAAAATCACAGGGTGTCTGTGATTTGCTCAATAAGCAAGAACATAGATTCCTGATCTCAACTTAACTGAACCAATTAAGTAAGCCCAAACCAATTCTTTGCAGCCTTCATGTGGATTACCCTGTCATACCTCTTTAATTTAATGCTTCCTCAAGGTGTTTCCTTTGTTCCTTTTGGTTTTTGGTTATTATCAGATAATTTGGTCAACACCTTTATTGAGATGTTTTTTTTTCATCTATTGTTTTAACTATCCATCTTAAGTATGATACATTTCTTGACATGATAGGTCTGGTGATTCAACTGCAAGAATTTGGAAAGTTCCTGATGGTCCATGCAGTAAAGATGTGCAAGTTTTACCACCAAATGTTCATGTCCTGAAACATTTCAAAGGTAGAACTAATGAGAAGAGCAAGGATGTCACTACCCTTGACTGGAATGTGAGAATTTTTTTCTTGTACATAGCAGTTTTTTCTTTTTGCCATTCAACTATTAAATTTGTTTTATCATTCTAACTTCAATTGTGATGGTTCCATTTAAGTGTGACTCAGTTGCAGGGATGTGTCTTGCAGTACCTTTTGAACATGCTTTGATGTCATTTTAACATCTATTTGTCCCACAGGGTGATGGTACTTTACTTGCTACTTGTTCTTACGATTGACAAGCAAGAATATGGAGCCCAGATGGTAACTATTATGCCTGTCTTCATCTTTCCTTTGTTAGCTGTTCTAATTTATGAGGTTACATTCTCTTTTCGCCTCCCTATCCTTTTGTACAGATTGCCCAATTTATTTGATGGATTAAACTTGGCAACTTACTTTGCTGTTTTTGTCAACATAAAAATATTGATTAATATGGTTGATGAATTGATAGCTATAGGCGAAAATTCAGGTTCCATTAGAAGAAAACAAATATGACAATGGTCTGTTGGTAGGATCTTTGTTTTCTATGCAAAAACCAGTAATGGAAATTTAGTTTGAAAAGAAGAATTCAAAGGAATTTCTACTGTTCAATATTCGATGCAAGTCAGATAATATAATCTATAAAAATATTCAGGTTCCATTTGCAGTTTTGACCTTAATTTCTCTCTCTCTTTTATCATTTAGGATAATATTTATGATTATTAATGAAGGTTCCTTTGAGGTAGGGGTGACCTTGGAAGTAATTATGGAGATAATAATTCAAACTACAGAAGGCTAGAGGTCAGGATGCTTCTGATGGAACATCAAAAACTTGTTGCATGCGAATTGCAAATATCCTATCTAGTAACTATTTCTACATCTACCATTGTGGTTAATTTAAAATATGATATAGGGAAACAAGATAGGTTCTGCTGGAAATATGACACCCACACGAAATATGACTAGCAAGTGGAAACATCAAACAATCTTTGCAACCAGTTACCTTGACTCTGTGTAATGCAATATATTTTATATCCATGGCCTCCAATCTCCATTCTCCAGTTTGGGCATGCTCTACCAGCTTTGGCAGTTGGCTAGACTTTCCATTCTTGAGTCACACATTTGTCATCTACTGAATGGATGTGTTTGAGATATGGGTTGATATTGATGGTGATACTCTAATTGATGCACCGGTTTTATAGAATTGAAAAAGGAATGCAAACGATAAACTGCACAATGTTTAGATCCTTAGATAACAAAACATAAAATTCATTCTTGAGATATATTCAGCATTGATATAAGTCAGAAAATAACATACTGGAGCAATACAAAGAGAGGAGAGATGTCATACATTTAAAGCAGAGTTAAGTTAACGGTGAATTCTGGTTTGCTGATTGGTATGTAAATACCAATGAGTATCAAAAATAAGTATGAGTATCAACCAGAACAGCAAAAAGAGAACGAAACAATGTGCAAATGGGGAATCTGTCAGTAGGATTAACCATAACAGAACTATCAAAAATTAGGAAATAATCCAAATAAATGGCAAGAACAAAGACTCCAGCAGAATCCAGCAGACTCCAGCAGAAACAATCCAAATGTGTTCGTGAACAAGCAGACTCCAGCAGGCGATCTTCAAAGAACCAGAACAATCCTACTCCTGTTTTGTCCATCCTCGCAAAGGACATTGGTGAACTGGCAAACAAAGAAAAAGAATTGTTCAGTCCAATATTGAAGAAATGGCATCCGCTTGCTGCAGGTGTTGCTGTTGCTACACTACATTCTTGTTATGGAAATGAACTAAAGCAGTTCATATCTGGTGTTACGGAACTTACGGCTGATGCAGTTCAAGTACTTAGAGCTGCAGATAAGCTAGAGAAGAATCTTGTGCATATTGCAGTTGAAGATTCTGTTGACAGTGAGGACGGAGGCAAATCACTAATCCGGGAGATGCCACCTTATGAGGCTGAATCTGCGATTGCTAATCTTGTTAAGGTGTGGATCAAGACAAGAGTAGACAGGCTAAAGGAATGGACTGAACGAAACTTTCAGCAAGAGGTTTGTCTTTTGTTTAATATACGTGCAAAATATTCCTCAAGGTTGTAAATTTTGGTTTACTATTAGTTTCTATTCTTGGTTAGCCAACACCACTTATGATACGAATGAATAGACGCATTGGTTGTTCCAGTGTCCAATGTTTCGCCAACTTCGTACCATTCTGTGGAGTATCTTGTTCATGGGAGAATTTGGAGGGGAAGAACAGTTGAATAAGTTGGATATGTGAATAGCTACACTATATGTGTAAACCTCTTACATAGCAACCCAATGAATATGACATGAAATCTATTTATTCTAAGAGTACTCTTCAAGCTAGAGCACAGATATCAGTCGTCTAACTTGTTACATGACATAGAAAAAATGTCTTATTGAGTGATTTGGTGAAATTACTATATTTTGTTCATTATCACCTCCCTGTCTAGTTGTAGATATGAAATTGGGTAAAAGACTTTTCAATTAGTCTCATGTATTTGGAATCAGCTACAAGGATCTTATTCCTCCATTGATCTCATGCAATAATAAATCCATAGAAATATTCAGATCCCTTAAACCACTTTATTACAGCAGTGGAATTTTCTTTGATCTTGTCTATTCCTTGCACCTTTGAGTTCAATTGATTCAACTTAATTATTCTTGGTAGTATAGGTATTTTATTTACATTTATTTTTATTGTCACCTGACATTACCATCTTAGCATATCTTCTTTGTTGCATTTCTTTTCCCTTTTATATGTGACACTTTCTAATTACCCACTGCTTTTTTTTTTATTTATAGAAGTGTACTCTGATTGATTAAGTGTGACATGTCTCACCATAACCGTATAAAATGTTTATTCATGACAATCACAAAATCTCTAGAAACTCTTCTCCATTTCCTTCTCATTGAATAATTGATCCAAGATATCTATATTCTTATGTGAAAGACTGATGACATCTACGGATTTACTTTTCTGGTTATAAATAAACTGTTGTCCAGTTAATCATATTTAAACAGTTGTTCAATTTAAGTTATATATATTAAAGTTATATATATTAACAACTTCATTTCTCATATTGGATGATCAATATTGTACTTTGAAATATCGCTGCAGAACTGGAACCCAGGAGCCAATAGGGAGAACTGTGCTCCTTCTGCAACTGAAGTTCTCCGGCTAATTAATGAGACACTCGATGCCTTTTTTCAACTGCCTATTCCAATGCATCGAGACTTACTTCCTGATTTGTTGGTAGAAGTTGATAAAAGTCTGCAACACTATGCGATAAAGGTGAAGTCTGGATGTGGTAAGTGCCATGTAAACTGCAAATTAGTTGAATCGGCTGGAAGTAGTATTAGTTGGTAAGCAATAGGTTTCTCCCTCTGTTTAGGTACACGAGGAAGTTTTATGCCTGCGTTGCCAGCCCTTACCAGATGCGAAGTTTGTTCGAAACTGTGGAAGAAAAAAGAGAAGCCACAGAATTTGCCAAAAAGGAGATCACAGGTTGGATCAAGAGATAGTAATTCTCTTGGTCTATCACAACTATGTGTTCGCATGAATTCACTTCAGTACATACGGACAGAGTTAGAGAATCTAGAGAAGAAAATAATAACTTGTTTACGGAATGTCGAATCAGCACAAGCAGATATAACAAATGGGTTAAATATCAGTTTCCAACTTACTCTAGCCTCCTGTCAGGAAGGAATTCTCCAGCTATGTGAGACGACAGCGTACAAAGTGATCTTCCATGACTTGAGTCATGTTCTCTGGGATGCCTTGTACATGGGTGAGATTGCTTCTTCAAGAATTGACCCTTTTATAAAGTCACTTGATCCTGTGCTGGAGACTATATCCAGTACTGTGCACAACAGGGTAAGAAACCGTGTCATAACTGCACTAATGAAATCCTCTTGCGATGGGTTTCTGCTGGTTCTTCTTGCCGGTGGGCCAATGCGTGTGTTCTCTCGTCAAGATGCACAGATAATCGAGGAAGATTTTGGATCTCTGAAGGAGATGTATCTGGCTGGTGGCGATGGGTTACCTCAAGAACTGGTTGAAAAAGCTTCATCACAAGTCAAAAATGTGCTGCCTCTGTTCCATGCTGATACTGAGAGTCTCATTGAGCGATTCAAACGTTTGATCACTGAGACAAATGGCGCTTCCCTCAAATCAAAGTATCCACTGCCTCCAACCACAGGGAACTGGAGCCCTACAGAGGCCAATACTGTTTTACGGGTGTTGTGCCACAGAAACGACGAAGCTGCCACAAGGTTCTTAAAGAAAACTTACAACCTTCCTAAAAAGCTGTAACCTCTCACTGTGTTTTTGGAAGGTAACTATTGCTAGCCATTTAGATTTTTAACGAAGATGCCCCAACTACATTCTTCATTCACATAAATCTGATTTCTGCATTGTTGCCACTATTATGCAGAAGATATGTGCTGGTTTTGACATTTCAAGGGCACCCCTTATGTCCCTGACCTGCACCGTATGATTTACTTCCATGATCCATTCGAGACCAACGGTGATGATGCAGCAGCTAGATGATTGACCAGGTATAGTTTGGCACATTTATATTGGTTCTTTTGGTTAACTGTGATGTTCCTAAGGGTAGGATGTCTATACCACATTTAGTTGTATTCTTTCTGTCTAGTTACAGCGACATTGTACCTCATTGTTTTCGGTTCCTAATATGGTATTCTCTAGGTTTGTAATCTATGCTTTGATAAGTTAAAAAGATCAACTGTTTGTGAACAAGTGGCATCATATGTTTGATTTAGTAGCCCACACTGCTGTGTCATGTGCTGTTATATATGCACTACTGCATTGCAGATGGAGATTGTGTTTGCAAATGACTCTTAGATGATGGAATCTTGTTCTTGATACAAAATCAGAAAACCCCTAACTCGAACCAATTTATCTGACTTTTGAGTTAGAAGAAACAGCTAGAATGTGTTCCAAGAAACCATCCATTGATGTGCTATATGTCCACTTATCCAGAGACTGATTCTTTTTTATTCTCTTTGTTATCTTTGGATCAATGTTCATTCTCTACCTGCGAAAAAGGACCATCACCATTCCACATTTGCTTTTGAGTTTGACTTGTTAGAAAGTAAAATCATGATTACCTAATTTAATACGGTCATCAACTACAGAGAAATGTAGAAGTTTGCTTTTGTTGTGAATTAACAAGGATAATTTGTTGTGAACCAACAGCGAGAATACCAAGAGAATGCATGAGTTTGCATTTGTTGTTTACTGACATTGTGATGAGCTCATCTGATTACAGAGTTGTGAACTAACAAAAAGAACTTATAAGTTTGTATTTGTTGTAAGCTTACATAGAGTCTTGTATTAACAAAGAGAATGTAAAAAAATTAGTATTTGTGTTGTACGATAGAAAAAAGTTTCAACAAATGCCATCTAGTGTGTTTCTTTAATTGATTTGTAATACTCATCTTAACTTGCGAAATAGACTCATCAGTGTAAGTTTATTCCATAGGCGAATCAGAGAGACGATCTAACTTTAGGATTAGTCGAGCAAAGCCCGGACTTGTCTTAGATAGAAAATGGAAGCTCAATGGACAATCATGTTGCATGATAAATAGCATCCTCTCTTCTTCCTTGCGTGAGTTGGGAAGGTCATGCGTGGCCACCTCCATTATTATAGCTTACAGAAATCTTAAATCGAGAATCGAATTCGCATGAAACAGGTCCAGTGGTACAGAAGTCTCACTGGGACTGCTCAAGCTCCAGGTACTGAGAGTGCGAGGCAGCAAGGAGGGCTGCTCCGAGACCGGAGCCATCGTTCGCCATCTTGATGACGACCGAAGCCGCGGCCTCTTCTCCCAGCATCTCCCTCACCGTGCCCTGCACCGACTCACTGAGCATCGCGTAATGCTCGTAAAGTCCACCGTCCATCGCGATAACCGTCCTCGGAACACGGCTCCCTTCCTCCCCTGCATCGCCACGGCCAACCTTCTTCACTATGCCGACGATGCCGGCGGCAGCTAAGCGCCCGCTGCGTCTTGCGACGACCTCACATATCTGAACCACCACTTTTCGGACTCGGAGAGGGGTGTCTGATATCTGGAACTCAAAGGCAAACACAGATTTCGGGATCAATCGGATATCGAAATCTAAGCAACAGTGATGGTCGTACCCCCAGTTCATCTTTCAGTTTGGTCCCAACAACAGTAAGATCGGATGATCTATCATGATGCATGGCAGACATTACTGGAGTCCTGCAAATATCTCATTCAAATTTGTAGAAATCTGCATAAACAAAGTCACATATTACATCCACACCTCAGTACGAATGGAACTCGTAGTTTTTCAGGCACAGTTTCTCCGAAAAGGGCAGCTTCGCTAGCCAATCTCAGGAGAATTCTTCGTAGTATCTCTCCCAAGTACATTCCGGAGATCAACTTCTCGTAAATCTGCCATTAATTACCAGAGAAGCTCGAATTTTACGATCGAAATAAATCAGGCCATGTAGGTAGGTGAGCCTCACCTGTTCACCGGGGTTCAAGCTCTCACTGTCCAGTGCTCGATCATACTCTGTTATAGGCAGATGAGATGAGCTGAAATTCCCCCACTCCATGTTGATAACCTAGATGATCACATAAAGCAATTCAAGTTGTGTGCTCGAAATCATCATCATCATCATCCAAGAGATGTCTCAGCTTCTCACCATGTTTCCTGATTTGGGCAAGAGCCCACGCCATTTAGGAATCGCCTCGGCTCGCTCTACGTAAGCTGCGTTCGTGCCAGTGCCCAATATCACTGCGGCCACTACATCTTCATCGTGGTATCTCCCCCCAGCCAACGTTCCGATCGTGTCGTTAACCTACAACGAAATCAATAACTAGTACCTGTCGAGCTTATCACCAAGGCCAGAATTGATAACGAAGGGCAAAGAACTCACCAAAGCCGACACTCGCATGCTAAGGCCTCGTCTCTCCATGGCCCTGGCCAATTCAGCCACCACGTCTTCCCCTACCTGCAACATCATTCGACATGATTGCTTTGGAGAGGTAGAAGAAGGTGAAGGTTTAGATTACCGTGGCATCGATATTGAAACCTTTCGTCCATTTAACAAGAGTGCCTGATCCTATGGAGTTTTGCCTCACTGGAAAAGAAAAGGTAAAGCCAAGCTCCCTCTGTCTGCCAACAGGAAGGTGGTAGTCTTCTCCTTCAGAAGCAACAAACCGGACTAGAGCTGAAGCGATAAAATCAAACAGCTCCTGGAAGGAAACATGGAGCAGAGGAATTTAGATGTTCTATGAAGGAGAAAAAAAGAAAAGAATACAACTTTTTAAGCATTTCAGTTACATCTGAGCCTCCGGTCATGAGGTGTGGAGGAATTGAAACCTCCTCGAATTCTTGCTTCACAACTCGGCCTTCCTTCCCTCCGAGTTGCACTCGCAGGACCCGGAAGTTGGTTCCGCCAAGGTCCAATGCATAGAACAGCCCAGTCTCATCCCTGCAAGAGTAAGAAAGGGAAAATGACAAAGTAATTCTTCAGAGAAAGGAAAACAACAGAAGAAAAGATCAAAACCATATGCTGCAACGAATTTTGTGGCAAGAATGGGCAAATTTTGTGGATTTGGGAAAGGAAGAGACTTACCCGGTGGGAAGGTTGTCGACGTAGCTGATCAGCATCTTCAGCTTGGAGCCGCCCTCGGAGGCGAGTCCGGCGTGCATCTCCACCGCCATCGCGTCCGCCACCTGCCTCAGTTTCCCGAGGGGCGTGGCGCAGCTCTCCTCGAGCTCTCGCACCACGGCGTCGACGTGAGCCCAGCGGACGGAGCTCTGCGCCCGCTGCCCCACGACGAGGGCCGTCACCGCGCACGCCGCCGCCGCGCAAGTCACCGCCGTCGCCACCGCTCCCTTCACCATCGCCCAGGAGGCAGTTTCTCCGTCCGACGGGCACGGCTCCGGGACGATCGAATGGCCGAATATAAAAGACAAACACGATCTAATAACAGCAACAAGATGGGATTTTGGAGATATCGCGAGCCCTTTTCCACCCTGATTAGGATCGAGAAGTGGAAAAGGAACGATCTTGGAGGGAGAACAGATTCTTAGGCTCGAATTTAATTTGTTCTGCACAAAGGAAGAGCCGGCAAGCAAAATCAAGAGCAATTTTCAATATGCTCCCTAGTTTTTAATGATATTTTCCTGTTGTCAAAATGTACCCTTTTTGCTTCATAAATAAACATGCATTTTCATACTATTCTCTGTAGAACAAAACTTCCAATTTTTTTTTTCTTTACCAATTATTTTTAATCTAATAGCTTTATAGATCAACAAGTCACATTCCACTCCCCAATAAAAAATAGGACCACCTCAAGAGCTGCCATTCCCTGAACCAGCCAAGCATAACTCATAGGGGCTAAAATAAATAAATACAAACTTTGTGGAGCAAAAGCATCAAGGAATTAGCCACTTCACCCTTGATGATATAAAGTTTAGACTATGACGTTTATATTTTCTTAATTGAGAAGGAATTATAATAAACCTACCTTATTCTTTGATAGCAATATAAGTGGTAAAATAAAAAGATAGCAATATAGAAAGATATCCATCATGCTTTTGAGCATCTCAGTCCCACTTTCATTGGCCTTGATAGGCCTCAATGCCAAACCTAACTGAACTACATGATGTGTCAATAAGCCTAAACTTGTCTCTCTCTCTGTCTCTCTCTTTGTTAAAGAAAAGTGATTGCTTTTTTTTAGTGTTAATCTCTTTTTATTCCTTAACATGTGCTTAATTATATATACTAAGCTCAACATCCACTTCATTTTAAAGATTAGCTTGTTTAGTACTATGATTCAATGAAGTCAATGTAATCGGTGTACAATATTGATATAAGCACAAACGCAATTGGCAAAATAGTTTAGCTATATATGTTAAACCTCTCACAATAATATAATTATATAAATGTAGGTGTGAGATAGCCTAGTTGGTACTTGATGGTATATAGATTGTCCTATTAATTATATAAATTTAGGTCATCCCAATTTAATAAGATCAAAATTGATCTTTTTTTTTTTTGCGTTCAATTTTTTTTAACACTAATTATTTAAAAATAAATTTTAATAAAATTAAAAATGAATGGATTGGATGGCATTCTCCGTATCGTTGGCATCTCTCTATTCTTAGCCGTTAAAACCGTTAAAAGTGCGCGCTTTCCCTATTTCTCTTCCCCGGCTTTGCGCATGACCCACCGATGGAGCAGAGGCCGTCGCCGTCATGTCTCTCCTCCTTCCTCCTCCTCCTCTTCCTCCTCCCTCTCTCTTTCTCCGTTGAAGTCCCATCTCCGCCGTCATCCGGCAACGGCAACGGCAACTCCCCCGTCAACGGCGGCAGAGTCTGCGAGAACTTCACCGTCCCCATCGTCGGCGGCATCAGCGTTTGCATCACCCCGAAATCTCCTCCTCCAGATAACGAGAGGCACACGGTGCGGGCATTCCTTCTGGCCCACAATAGGGTGCGGGGAGCGGTGAGAGAGAAGCCGCTGCAGTGGGACCGGAATCTGGCGCGGTTCGCGCGGCGGTGGGCGAACCGTCGGCGGGTCAACTGCGACATGGTGCACTCCATGGGTCCGTACGGGGAGAACCTGTTCTGGGGCGGCGCGGGGGCGGAGTGGACGGCGGAGCAGGCGGTGGAGGAGTGGGCGAAGGAGGCGGAGGACTACGACCGCGACAGCAACGCCTGCGCGGAGGGGAAGATGTGCGGTCACTTCACGCAGCTGGTGTGGAACGAGACCGATAAGGTCGGGTGCGCCCTCGTCAACTGCGTCAAAGGAGGCGTCTTCATCACCTGCAACTACGACCCGCCGGGAAACTACGTCGGCGAAAGCCCTTTCCAATGATTAATTACATATGTAACAGGGGAGGATGAACCATTAACAACTAACTGTACGCATGATGATCATGAACTACAATTTCGCACCTATTAAACCATTCCATCTATAAACCAAAAGCATGCGTTGTTGGTTTACCTATGGCTAGTAACTTTTCATGATTTACCTTGTTCGTGTTGGTCTGGGGTCTGAGGTCGGGTTGGTGAAAGCGTTGGGAGCGAGCGCCCTTTTGCCACA
>JBBPFP010688664.1:0-16140 GCA_037974795.1 Kaempferia galanga | reverse complement strand
CATACGAAAAAAGGTTGTCTCAAGTAGGCCAACTGGTTTGTAAAGAATGGTAAACTTCTCAACTTTGTTAGTTCGGAAGTTAATTTAGCTATTATACCCATTAACACTTGGAGGATAGATATCGATGTTACTACTCACATAAGCGTCACTATGCAAGGTTGTCTTTGGATCCAACTTTCGCTTGACAGTGAAAATACATCCATACCGGAAATGGAAAGAAGGCTGTAGTTGAGTCTATTGGTGTTTTTAGGCTTTATTTAAAAACTAATGTATATTTGGATTTAGAAAATACTTTTATTGTACCGTCTTTCAGATGAAACTTAATTTTAATTTCTTGTTTGGACAAATTACGTTATTCTTGTTTATTTGGAAATTGAATGTTTAGTATATATATTTTTAATTTAGTTTTGAATGACAATGGTTCCTTGGTTGATAAGTTTTATAAATTGAACACTTTTACTCCTACGGTTGACAATGTAATAATGCATAGTATAGGTACGAAACGTAAATTGACCAACATGAATTCTTTCATGTTATAACATAGGTGTTTAGGGCAGATATCCAAATAATGTCTAAAAATGTTAATGTCATATAGAATTCTCAATTCCTTTAACATGAGACTTTGATATCTGCATAGTGTGTGTTAAGGGGAAGACCACTAACAAAATGAACAAGGAGGTTAGCCATTGTAGTGACATTTTAGAGCTAATACATACCGACATTTATGGACCATTCCCTAAGATATTTTGGAATGGACACACACATTTTATTAACTTCATAGACGACTATTCCAGATTTGGCATTTATACCTTATTCATGAAAAGTCACAATCTTTGGATATATTTAAAATTTTTAAAGCTGAAATTGAACTTCAACTAGGTAAGAAAATTAAAACCATCTAATCCAACAGTGGAGATGAATATTACAGTGGATATGATGGATCATATGAACAACGTCTAGGACCTTTTGCGAACTCCTTGCTAAGTGTGGGATTATGCCTCAGTATAGCATGCCTAATACAACCAGTCAAAATGGTGTAGTTGAGCTTCGCAATCGAACCTTAAAAGATATGATGAAAAGTATGATGTCATTCACTTCTCAATCAGAGTCTTTATGGGATGAGGCACTCAAGACTGCAGTTTACCTATTCAATATAGTACCTAGTAAGACAGTAACTAAAACTCCAGTCAAGATGTAGATGGATAGGAAGTCTAATGTTAGGCATTTACACATCTGGGTTATCCAACTGAGGTTAGTCCTTACAGGTCTAATGAAAAGAAATTGGATTCAAGAATAATTAGTTGTAATTTCGTAAGTTATTCTGAGAAGTCCAAGTGGTATAAATTTTATGATCCCTCTAAGAGATACTTCTTTAAAATAGGAAATGTCAAATTCATTGAGGATAGTGGGAGTGATAAAATCAGGGAAGTATATTTTAAGGAAAGTGTTAGTGATTCTCTTGTGATCACTACTAGTACGATTAGTAGCAGTATGGTTATTATACCACATATTATAGATATTACACATCTAGTGAGCATAATGAGCCACGATATTTCCATGACATCTCCAATGTAATTAGAAGAACCTACCACAGAAATTGAGATATTATCTCATATTGATTAGTATATACCTCAACCACCTCAAGTACAAGCGTCTTTAAGGCGATCCACAAGGAAATAGAAAATTATGAATTCTCATGATTATGTTTATCTCCAAGGGCATGATTTTGACATACGATTGGAAAGTGATCCTATATCTTTCTCAAAGTCAAACAATCTTATAATCTTGAAAGGTGGATTAATGCTATGCAAGAAGAGTTGAAGTCTATAGCAAACAATGACATTTAGGAACTTGTCGAATTGCCTGAAGGTTCAAAACCTGTTAGTTGTAAATAGATATTTAAAACCAAGCAGGATTCAAGGGATAATATCAAAAAGTATAAGGCTCGTCTTGTTGCCAAGGGATTCACTCAAAAATAAGACATTGATTATAATGAGGCTTACTTACCTGTGTCAACGAAAGTCTCTCTTAGAGTAATCATAGCACTTATGAATCATTATGATTTAGAACTACATCAAATTGACGTAAAGACTACATTCCTCAATTGAGAGATAAAGGAATCTATATATATGGTGCAACTAGAGAACTTTGAGTCTAAGGAATCAAAGCACTTAGTACGTAAATTAAAGAAATCCATTTGTGGTTTAAAATTGACCCCTAGTCAATGATACCAAAATTTTGATCTAGTGGTTGTCTCATATGGTTTTAAAGAGAACCCTGTTAATCACTGTATATATGTCAAATTTAGTAGGAGTAACTTTATTATATTTGTTTTGTACATGAACGATATATTGCATGCGAGCAATAATAAGAGTTTGCTTCATGAAACCAAATTATTTCTATCTGATAATTTTAAAATGAAAGATCTTGGTGAAGTATCTTTGTTTTAGGTATTCAGATTTGTCGTGATCGTTCAAGAGGTACTTTTGGACTTTCACAACAGGCCTATATTGAAAAGGTGCTTATGAGGTATGACATACAAAACTATACACCTGGTGACATACCTTTGTCAAGAGGTGACAAGTTTAACTTACAACAGTGTTCACGACTTGAACTTGAAATAAAAGAGATGGAACAATTCCCATATGCGTCAACAGTGGGGAGTCTTACATATGCATAAGTTTGTACTCGACTAGATATAACATTTATAGTGAGAATGTTAGGTAGATATGTTAGTAATCCAGGACCATCATACCGAAAAATTATAAAGAGAGTGATGCAGTACTTGCAAAAGACTAACAAGGTGGATTATAACCAACACAGCTCTTGAATAGCTCCGTCTCTCGGTGTCATGGGTCTTTGTATAACTCTCTCTCAGTCGGTGGATACTTTTCCAATTACCTTTTACTCTCATGAAAGATGACCAACATGAAACATGCTTAGCATCTAGTGCATGACGTACATCCGGCGAGAAACATCTTAACAATCTATTCTGACAAGCAATTCACTATACAAGAAATAAAGTGAATACAATAATCAACAAACGAATTCACTCATAAGAATAAAGTTCATCTTTGTTTACTTTTTTTTCCTTTTCTTTTTTTGGGCTCAAGGAGCACTAAAACTCAACAACGTTCATCCTAGAATCGATTAAGATCCCTCTTTTAAAATCCCCTCAGAATCCAGCTTTATGAGCTTATACTCAAGCTGGACGACGTTGTTTACAAAGCACCTCAAGCCACAGGCTCCACTTAGTCCCACCAAAATTCGATCGTTTTCTTATAATTTTTCTTCAACAACTTATTTAACTTGACATCATCCTTCCTTTTCCCCAATTTTTTTTTTTTTTTCTATCCTAATTCCTTTCCTTCCAAAATCCACACTTTCCACTAAATAAAACATTAATGACACATGAAATGAAGTAGCTCACCAAAATATTTTTTAAAAAATAAGTCATATTCTATGAAACTTCAGTTCCGGAAAAAAAAGCAGAAAAATTGAAATGAATGGTCGACTCAATTCAAATTTTATTTCTTAAACTCGAGCTCCCCTTGTAATAAAATTAAATAAGCTCAAGTCCGATTAAAAAATAACTCAGTCAAAAACTAAACGAATTTAATTCGAACTAGTTAACGTATCATTTTCATATTATTAAAGAAGCTCGAGGTCTAGTTTGTTAAACACGTAATCAAGTTAACTAACGGTGTTACTTCGCTTTTTTAAGTTTTAATTATTAAAATATTATTATATTTATAATAATGTTTTAATTTCTTATTAAGATGGTTCCTCCACGCTTCAACATCTCAAACCGCCACGCGATATCTCACCTCCACCACCTCCTCCTCCACTACGCCGCCGAATTTTGCGCTTTCGAAGGACAGAAGCAACGCTCGCTTTGCGTACATCAACCGCCCAAGCAAAGCAACCGCCAACCAGGCTCTCCTTCTTCCCCTCTCACTCCACGCGACGCCGACACCGCGCCACAACTCATAACGCATCACCGCGTTCGAGTCGTTGTCCTGGTTTTCTGGCTGCCTAATCATCTTTCAAGAACAATATATTTATATTTATATATGCAGTAGAATGTTTACCTTGTAAACTCCGATCAATGGCGAACGATGACGTCTCCGTGGAGATCCTCACCAGGCTTCCCCTCAAGTCGCTCTTCCGGTTCAAGTGCGTCTCCAAGGCATGGCACGGGCTCATCTCCAACGACGACTATCTCCGCCGCCGGCTGCCGCTGCTCACCTCCGCCGTCTTCTACCATTGCAGCGCCGCCAACAGAGAGCCCCGGTTCGCGTGCACCGCCAACGACGCCGGCGAGCTCCGGGAGTGTGGGCTGGAGTTCTTCCCGATGCACGGTAAGTCGGACATCGTGGACTGCTGCGGCGGCTTGCTGCTCGCCTACTCTGCCAGCAGAGCCTCCTTCTACGTGCTCAGTCCTATTACGAAGAGGTGGGCCGCGCTGCCGCCGGCGCGCAAGACCACTCTCCTCTCCGTCTTGGCCTTCGATTCCTACCATTCCAGGGACTACAAGGTACAGAGCGTCAGATAAGGAAACATCTGAGGGCCAAATTGAATGATTCCCTTGGCTAACCGATTTGCAATCGGCAGGTGATCTCCTTCGCCGGATGGCTTCCGCAGGGGTCGCAGATCGAGGTCTTCTCGTCCTCGACCGGTGGGTGGGCCGAGCGCCGGGTTCACTGGGGTATCGAATCCGACTCTCTGACCGCCTCCTTGCGCTACTTTGCCGGAACCCTCTACGTCCTCGCTTACCCCCACCACATCGTCGCCATCGACCTCGACGACGACGCCGCCGCGTTGCCCTGCCGCCTAATCGATCTTCCGGTGGGCGTGAAGCCGGGGGCGTGCGTCGACCGATCTGGAGGGCGGCTGCATTACGCGTGCGAGGAAGGAGGGCGGATCAAGGTTTGGGCGCTGGAGGGCGGAGGGGGCGGCGGGTGGGCGCTGAGGTACAGCGTGGATGCGGACGCGATCTCGAGGCGAGTGCCGGGGAATCTGCAGCAGAAGCAGCTGCGTCTGTTGGCGGTGCATCCGGAGAGGGAGGGGGTGGTGTACCTGCGGACGCGGTGGAGGATAGTGGCGTATGACTTGGGGAAGAAGGAATTGAGGGAGATTTGCGGGTTTAGGAAAGAGGAGGAGGAGGAGGAGGAGAAGGAAAGGACTTACCTGGTGCAGATTTGGGTGTTTCCATTTTCGCGCTACATGTCAGATTGCTTAGCCAACTGAATTATTGTAAGGAAAAGGTTAATGGGTTGTTTTCTTTACCCTTTTTTTTACCAGTCGCATGAATGAATTTGACATCTCTCGGCGGAAAGGAAAAAAACATTTCACCCTCCGCCAGTCACGCATTACGGAATGAATTTGACTCGCATGCGTTTGGAAAAGTTTTCTCTTACCCCTGAGTTATTTGACCATCCATTATAAATTAATCTCATAATTTAATTTTTTTCACAATTTAGAGATGAGATGCGAGAGGCGTATGAAATCAGAGAATGAATTTGACTCGAACTACTGATCTGTTGGACTGTCACCGTGTCACGTTTCAACTGGACCGATCAGTAGGCATCAATAAATCAACATCTATAATCTAATTTTTCAAGTTGGATCGATCGACACATCGAAATCTATAGGTCGACGTTCGGAGCGGAGTCTTTTTGAGTTTTTTTAGCTCGAGGTTTATACTTTGAGCGCCTTGAGCCTCTCTCTTGATGTCCTCCGAGCTTCTTACTCCGGGCATTTTGAGTTTTTCAACTCGCCACTGTATGTTCATTATTTATGAAGATAATAACAGCCAACAACCAAACGATTAATATTAGTGAAAGTGTTTATGATTAATAAGATTAATGACTGAAACTGTTAGATCTTTTGTACTTTCTTAGAGAACATTACTTCGATCTCTCTATAGATCTTTCTGAACCTACACCAATAAATACTAAGTTAGGTTGGCATGCCACCCTATAGATACCAAGATAGGTTGATATACCATTTCCATTGTATGCTTTAGGTGTTTTTATATTCTTCAGTGTTTACAATATCTCTAGTGATCTGAACACCTAATCGCCCTTGACATTCGTTTTAGTGTGCGCAAGTCGAACTTCTCGAGCTTGGTCGAACAACTCCCACCAGAGACCACAGATCTTCGACCTCCACATCATCACGAGATTAAATAGAGCTAAGATGTTGACATGATATTTATTAGAAAACTCATCCAAAAGCTACCTCTTCAACACTCCCTCGGTCCTAAGATAATTTTTTTCCTCTAAGATAAAATTATATTAACTAAAGAAAATACATACATAAAAAGGGGAAAAAAAATTCAGTTCAAATAATCAATATTTTATTTTTTTATTTTAAAAATAATATTCATATACCATTGTGCTTATTAAATCATTTATATTGTATCAAAGTTAAGATATGATTACATAGATATCAAAGTCTTAACTAATAAAATTTATTAATTTATTTGTTTTTATATTCTTTTATTAGTTAAGATTTTGAAATCTTAACTAATTAACATTGCTCGGACATAATTAACATTGAAAAAAAATAAAACCGAAGCATTACATCCTGTAGTGTTCTTATACATGCTATACTTTTCAGTTTAAAACAAAAGAAAATAAATGAAAATTCACAGTATATATACGTACACAACGTAGAAAGAGCAAAACTAACCTACTTAAGGATGGCAATTCAGTCGTACGCATTTACACACAAGGCTTGTGCAACCCTCGCGCTAAAGAACATCCCTTCGGCGCATACTTTTTGAGTTTACTTCTGCATAGTAAAAATGCATCAGTCGATAATAGAACTGAGTACAAGCATAACTTGAACTCACTTAAGCACATGAGTACAGAGATTCTCCTATTAGCCTTAAGAAAGGACAATAGCGCGTGTAGGCCTTTCAGCTTTGCATTGCATTACTACGATCAATTTTGCTTAAATGCAAAGTTATAACATAAAATATGGAGTAAATCACTATTCAACTAAATGACCACTCTTTTTTCTAAAGGAAAACAGCCAAATATTCCATTATATCATTCAAAAACTTACAACACATCATGCATCCACTAACATCAACTCCTCTACCCTTCTCAATGCCAACTTAGCTATCTTATATGCCCATACATTCTTAGCTCTTTCAACACAAAATGTGAAGTAAATCACTACACTACACTACACTACAAAATTATCTAACTCGGTCTTTATCATATGAGTAGTTTTGGAGTCTACTATTTCAATTTCGAATTCCAAGCATGAAATAGCTAAATGAGTTACGTTCGCTACACATGTCAATAAAACACTTTCAATTTTTCACAATATGACAATGAATAGAAAACTCAATTGTAAAAATTTCAGCCTGATAGGTTAATCCAGTAGCTTCTCACAATCATAAGTTGCACAAGTCCATAGAAAAGCTTGCTTTTGTCAGAGGGCGGGCCTTGCACCATTTTCTCATCTTACATGAAGCAGAAAAAAAAACATGCGAGAACATACTTGTACATGGTAGACCATCAACCCAACCGCAATAAGAACACAGGAATAACATAAGATATAACCATGTGTTCTTCTGCTTGATTTCAGTTAAACAGTTTGGGAAATCTGTGATCACTACTTCCACCTTGTAAACTAAAATTTTACTAAATATATCACTCATAGCTATGCTGAGCAATGTGTTGTACAAGGTGGGTTACGGTTTTATAGATTATGTGATAATTATTTAATTTAAAATAATAGAACCCAAGAATGTCGGTGGTTTGAATATGTGCTACAACACATAACCAATTAAACTGTACCCACACTTACTTCCATCTCATCTCTAAAATCCAAAAAATTAAATCAGCAAAACACGAGTTCATGCAACCTAGTTCATGCTACATTTCGAGAAACCAATAAATATGTAAAATTTTACTCACTCGTTTTACTGATAGATAAAGGCCAAAGAGCTATCTGGAAACATTCTTCACTTCCCTTGAGAATTCCTTAATAGAATATCTGTCAGAAAATGTCAATGGGGTCTCCTCTTCAATGATATCTCGCTTGTAGAACAATTTTGTTGGCGCTCTTTGACTACCCGGACCACTTAGATTAGTTGTCTCTCCACTACTTGTATAAGGCTCTTCAGGAATATCACGATATAAATGATTTAAAATAAAAAGAGCAGTGTCCTTATCACGCCAGTAATTACTGAAAGATGCAGACTGCATTAAAATCATTAAACAGAAAGAATCATTCAATTGAGAGGTATGAGCATCATTAGTCCTTACGTGTGTGACTTCATAACTGATAGGTATGGATGTCGAAATGTTATATCCTACAAAGTCAAGAGGGTGCAACCATCAATAATCTTAGCTTTTGATAAACACATCGGATTAATCACTTGAGAAGGCTCTGCAGAACCTAGAAGAGTAGTTATTGCTAAGGTAGAAATATTTGTAACAAGGTTTTGCAAGCATAGAAGCATATCCAGTGCATGTTTTAAAAATGGTTATTATAATTACAAAAATGTATAACATCACATGTCTATATATTAACCCAAGCAATCATTTCAATAAAAGTTTACATCTATTACATAAAAATTAAATTAATCATTTAATTTAGCATTTCTAGTAAATATTATGTACATTCATCTAAGCAATACATATCACACAAATCACATAACATATCAGATGTAAGAATGCATGTTAACCAACCTCTGCAATTTATACGAAAATATTACCTATTTAGTGGCAATATATAAAAATTGCTACTGTTTTTATTTTATCAATTTAGCAAAATTGGTTTAATTTAATCAATATTACCTTCAAGGGTTCAACATTGTTTAGACTTTAATGAACTAGGGACTGATTTAGCCAGCATGATACCTACGCTCATAAGCAAATGTCATAAGGGTACCACACTGCATAAGCTTATTCAATCTTATAAGTGGCTCAGATGGAGACTTTTTGAAACAATGTTGCTAAAGGGAATTATTTTCAAAAGAAAGATAAAAATAAGAAAAATAATCATGGCAACAAAGATATTACACAAAAAGGTAATCACCCTGGAATGCATTATGAGTGAAAAATAAGAAAAATGCTAAAGTTTGTGTGTGAGAGAGAAAGGAGAGAGAGCCTCAACTTTTTACACCATCATCCAAATCAGTTGCAGAAAGTGCAATTGCTTACTATATTAGCAAATAGAGTTATTTTGAGTAAATCATAATTTTTCACATGAAGACTTCTTCAGAAAGATAAATTATAACATACTTCTATTGTCTAAGGTGATAAATTATAACATACTTCTATTGTCTAAGGTGTAATGGTTTTAAGATCGTCAACAGTTAATCCTTTTAACAATTAATGAACAGATCCCTTGTCAAATGAATACTGACTACGACAGAAACAAGCCACGAGTCTAGAACACAGAAAGTAGCAGATAGCTAAACTAAGTGCCCTCAGGCTCAACAATCTTTGAAACCATACTGAACAGATAAATCCTCCCTAACTTTTACATGTGATTCTTAAGCACAAATCTTTTGCTAAACGTTCACATGCTCAATGTCTTTCATAATGCTTTTCCTCCCTATGGCAGAGTGTCCTTGTCCTGTATGTCAACAATTTCTAGTGAGTAATTGTTCTACCTTCCTATCTCGATCTCTTTCCAGGTTAGTCCACTTCTCTAACAACAAAATGGAAGTTAGAATGCAAGGTCTCTGTGCTATCGATCCAGGTGAAGGAATAGTATAGGAAAGTCTACATTTCCATTAATCCCTTATATCCATTGTTTATAATGTTTTTTCAGTTTACTTTCAAGTCTTTCAGAGAAACAGATCCAGTGGAAGTTGAGATTATGGTTTCAGATGCTAATAGATTTGGGATGGTACGACCAAACTGTATCATTCTAGCAGCTGACTATGCCAGCATGGGTAAATATTGTTGGGACATTATTCCTTCCTTGTGGTAAGGTCAAACAGTGCCACACTGTTTTTTATGTTTTGGCAAAGCGCTTGAAGTTAGAAGTTTGTATTTATAATTTCCCTAAGTGTGTAGGATTACTCATGTCAATTAGGGGATTGAGGTGATAAACTTGAACGTGGATGATGGAGTTAACATAGATCATGGAGCCGTTTGGAGCTTCAACCTTGAGGATGGAGCTTGGAGATCGGACCCAAGGACTCTTGTGTTGATCATTGATGTATTTTGGATTTGTTCGGGTAAAAGTGAATGTAAAGATACAATTTAGTTTCCAGGCATGGAGTATTGTCTAAGGAGTTTTATCTGTAAGTGCTTATGTGACCTTGGTTGTAGATAGGTCAACCTATAATTTCTAGTACACTAACTAAAGGGTTGTTTTACCTAAGAAGACTGACTTAGACGGGCAGTATGAATGTAAGATCAACTTACAAGTTTTAGTAGGTAGACCTAAGTTGGATGAAGTGACTAGGATTTTACCAGATTGACCAAAAGTATTTATTTGCTTGCAAAGGTTGGATTTCTAAGAGTTTTTTTTCTTCTTTTGGTTGGATTTCTAAGACTTAGGTGCTAAGGGTTTTATTAAACCAACCTAAGAATAGAGATTATCGTTAAGGATAAATTTAAAAATGTTTTTGGTGATTCAATTGACATTAAAAGTTGCATAAAAATATGTTTATTACTCCTCTATCATTCTTGAAGTGTAAAGAGAGCTTTGAAAGGTTAAATCAAGGTTTCATCCTTGTGTTTGAAGCTCCTTCAGTAACATTCTTGTCACTTATGGGCTAGATTTTCATCTACTTTAGTGAGAGGTGAGGCTTTCCATCTAGACTTGATTCTTATATTATTTAGAGAGGAAGAAGATCAAAAGTGCCATCCCTAGAGGATATCTAGCACTGGGCCAAGTTTTTTAAACTTGCTGAAATGCCATTTTGTTAAGGTTCCACCTGAGTTTAGAATATATTTTTTTGATCGAGGTTTCATCCTCGTGAGATTTTATCTTGTGTGAAAATCTCATTCTTTTAGGTTGAACTCTTAAGCTCAAGAGGTTTCATCTTCATTGAGGATTTATCCTCAGTTTGTGAAGCTTTTATCTATTACTCATTTTAGGGATGGGAAGTGGATTCTACTAGAGGTGACACACCATGCACGACAAAAGTCATAGATGTAGAGCAAATATCCGAACCACATTATATCTTGTATTACTATCATGTTTAATTGTATATTTATTTTGTATTGCACATTTGACACTTTAATTGTTCATACATGTGTACATTAGATCAACAATTGAATTGAGTAGTGTTTTGCAAGAAGCAAATGTCGTCTATTCAAATCCTCCTCTACCCAGGCCTACGTGATCCTATAAATATTGTTGTGCCTCTATCTTGATAGCGCCAATTCAAACAGGAAGATTCACTTCTGTCAGTTCATCTTTTAATTTAGTTTATTGATCATGGCAAGGATACAACCACTAAAAAAGAGGGGAGGAAAAGAAGGGAAGTTACTAACTAGAGCACCGACAATAATAAAGACGAAAGGTAATACCAAAGTTAAAGAAATTGAGATGCATCAATATTCTATACTCATCCAATTTGCAATCTAAATGCTTAATGACCTAACTGAAATATAATCAAATATTGTCTTATATGAACAAAATCTAAAATATAACAAACATTATTTCAATTCATCTTGACACATCTTGTAGCATACAAAGGAGCATCAAATGTGAGAATGACACAATACTCATAGAGATGATTGACACAACAACATAAAATATAAATTACTAGTATCGAGTTTTGTCAATTTATCAGAACATTACCTTTTGACCATGTTGCCTGACATGGTATGAGATTTTAAACCATGATCTTGAGTTTTATCACATTAAGATATTACATGAATCTCATTTAATGCACGAGAGTTATTTTGGTACTAATAAAATATAATCATTTGTTGGTGTGTTTGTTATATTTTTACAAATTGTTGCTCTAAAATGTCAATTTCATTAAACTTTAAAAGGTAAACAAGTTAAATGGAAGGTGATTATAGGATTAAAACAATTTTGAGTTAATCACAACAAGATTTGAAATGTGCCAAAGGATGTCATGTCGGCATAGCATGGTACCAAAAATTTATTGTTCAGAGTGTAGAGAAAAATTCAATACAAAATAATACTTTAGACCTTACTTGTTTTAAGCTAGCATTTCTTTTTGAGGGAGGCATTCTTTCCCCGTCGAGTGAGAGTTGCAGGGGAATCGACTTAACTTTACTATACAAACTTTGTTTATAAATCTTGAGAAGTTTAAGTCAATTTGTAAGCAAGGTTCTAGAACATATTTTTAAATCACAGTCTCTTCTATCGGTGTTATCAATTTATGATCCATCTAGTTACACAATAATTAAAAATACACCTTGTGTCCAATGGAATTGTGAGTTGTTCAACCCAATTTCTGATTTGTCCTAGTGCTTAGGTTTCCATCGAAGCCTATAAAGTTGAGTGATATGAATGGTTCTACTTGGGTTTGAACAATCATATAGCGCAGATTAACAAGTAATGGTGCAAGATAAAAAGATAGTTGGCTTGCAATTTAAAGGAAAAATATGGATCCTCTTCTTGCTTCGAAAGCCAAGTAATGAATATAGTCCCATTATTTAATACGAAATTCATATGCAAAATGATTCATGCCTACAAACATAAAGTGAAAATAAGATCAATTTTCCCGTACTTGGAGAGCATGATCAACTCGACCATCTTCATTGCCAGTTAGTTTTTCAATCATGAAAGAACCGTATGATCGCCCTTTTTCTTTGAAATCGTCTAAGGTACCTACAATGTATGAATTATTAGTTAGAGTCTTTTCAGCAAACTCTACAAGTCAAAAGCATCTCAAAAATATTTCCAAAAACATATCGACATTTACCTTCATTGTTATGCTTGTTCTGTGATTGAAACATGCTGACTATGTTACCCTATCAAAAGAAAAATTGTCTCACTAACCTACCTTAAAGTGGTTTGATATTAAACATATATCTGGTACTTGCCAAATAATGAAGTTAAAAGGAATAAATGTGTTAATACCGTCAGAGAATTTATTTGACTCTTCAAAGTTCTAGAATGAGTAGCTATTTCTTCTGTAAACTCCTACAAGAGAATCAAGAAAATAAGACAACAGAGAGAGATTGCTACAACACACCAAAATACTTGGTCCTGGTCAAAAGTTATCAAGCACATCTTGCCTGAAATCCAGTATGCAACCGTTTCCCACCCCTATGATAAGGAATAATAACAGGACGCTTGCAAATGTACTCCTTGCAGATCAATGGTTCTACTCTGTATGAAAGTCCAGTCTAGATTCATCAAATGTTTCACTTCAAAATAGATGTTCATATTTGAGAACAAGTAGGAGGCAATAGGTACAATATTACATGGTAGTAATTAGATAATCAAAATATACATTCAATGCAACATTATCCAATCAATATACAGAAGGATCATATGAAGAAAGACCAAGAAATATTGGACAAACCTGTATGCTACAGGATCAAAAGGATGAAAAATGTTCAACATTTGTCTGCAGGCAGGAATTTCTTCAATTATTGTTTCGTCCTTCCAATAATCTTGTCCCCCGCCTAAAGGGAATAAAGCTAGCTTTTGTTAACTGTTAATCCACCACGAGTAAATGATGCAGTGATATCTGATTGAAGACTTCACATGTAGAAATAACAAGGGAAGCAAAGTTCTATGAGGTAACACAAGCTGAATAGAAGTTGATAGATGACCAATAGATTCTATACTAAGACAACAACAAAAACCAATTGGAGTTGTAGGTGTAAAGAGTAGAGGGGACTAAACGAAACTCTAGTTAACAATGTTTAGAAGTGGTTTAAGAGATCTAAATTTCACTAGTAATATAGTCATGCATAAGAAAGGGATCTTGGTGCAACGGTAAAGTTGCTCCCACGTGAGTTCGATTCTCAGAAATAACCTCTTGCAAAGCAAGGTAAGACGGTGTATAATAGATCCTTTCTTGTATTGGCCGGAGCTTCGTGGGACTGCCCTTTTTTTATAGTCATGCATAAAGTTAGTTGAAGGATAAAAATCCATGTAGCAGATCACACATACTCGAAGTTAAAATGCCTTGATGACAAAGTCTGTGATAGTGTAAGACATGCATGCAAGCTAATTAAGGCAGTGACATTGTGACCTGCAGACCTAAACAAGTTAAAGATGCTTTGCAAATAAAATATGCACAAAGCAACTGCATGAAGAGCACCCATTCTAGGTAGTTGGACCTAATACAGTACAGATAACAAAAATGAAAAATCCACTGAGAGGAAAAACACCACCACAATTTTAAGCTAATGCAATGAGCCCTTTTACACAGCTTGAGCCCTTAAGAAGGCAATTCTTAATTCTTACGGATCATCCATTAACTACAATGTAAAATAAGAATGTATCAAGAACAAAAAGTAAGATCATGAATATTTAAGGTTGGCTATATATTTTCATCCCGATCTTTTTTGTCTGGTCGTACTCAATATGAAAATCAAGATCCATGTATTTGGGATGGGATACATGGATCAAGATGTTATATAAAACCATATTAATAATATTTCCCATATCTCTTGTAATGATGTCAATTAGAGTTCTCTTCATGATTCATTTACTCCTCCATACCTTCCTATCTACTTGAATCAGCATCTATACATGGACTCTTCACTTCTTTTATAGACATAACCCTAGTGGAAACTATGAAATAAATGACCAAATCGGTAAACACGCCTCACATAATTGAGAACACAATTATCCCTCTAATTAATTACCAAAAGAGAAAAGATTACAATCCTAAATTACCAAATAACTCAACAACTTTACCAAACAATAAGTTTAAAATTTAATTTGGATCAAGTTTTGCTCCAATTTATTTCCTTTTCAACAATGGAAACATGTGGCGCAATGATGCCCTTGTGATCAGGATTCATCATAGTTTTGATAGTTTAGGTAAAAAGTGTTGGAGATCGTGGTCCAGATAGAAGGGGGTTGAATAGATGATTTCCCCAAACCGTTATCTTTCTACTATTGTTAGCACAGTGGAATAATGAAAACAACAAAATAGAAGACAAACCGCTAACATGTTCGTTGAACATGGATTGGAGATTAGGGCTCCTACTTCACGGCTGTCCGTAAGGTGGATGATCCCTTGATCCTTCAGTGGATCAAGCCCTGGCAACCTCCGGTTAGTACGAACTCCTTCTCGATGGAGTAAACCTCGCACAACCTTGATCAATACACAGCTCAAGGTAGACTACTAACAGAGTTTTCCACTCCCGTTTCGTCAACCTAAGCCAGTCATCCTGAGCTATGACTGAGCTTTATTATATAGAGTTCTAGTGGAAATACCCAAGCTGTATTTCCGCTACCAGTCAAATGATGTACTTACCAATCGACTAGTCCCTCATGGAATTCGACCGTTACACCCCACCAACTTGATACTAGCCACTGGTCCAAGGATAAATTGACTACTCCACATGGGTTAACATTCTGTTCGCTCCCAATCAGTCGACTAAACCACCACCAGTCGACTGGTACATACACCAGTCGACGGTAAACCCCAGTACATTAACTCTGCACTTGTCCTCGCTCGCACAACCTCGACCTCGCCTTCTAACCCTCTTACCTCAGCCTTGCGTCCCTCGGATGCTTCCCCATCCATCACGTCTTGCATTAAGATGCTTCCTTCGGCCTTGTCTTTATTGTTGGGTCTTCCATCCTTGCCAAGTCACACTTGAATTTACACTGCCAAGCCATGCTTGGACTTACACCGCCAAGATCACACTTCGACTTTCCTCAATGCACCTGTTACTTGTACACTCAATATCGCATATAAAATACAGATGCAAACCTTAACTTAAACCCTTTACCCAAATATCAAAACTTAAAGGTACAACGATTGTTCCACAATCTCCTCCTTTTTGAAGTTTGGCAACCATTTAAGTTAGGGAAATAATATAGCAAATAAGAATGCAAATAACTATGCAATCTATTCATGCATAACAATGGAACCTAATTCTTGGCTCCCCTTCACTTAAGCTGTAACAGCCCAAAAATCCTAAAAATAATTTTAGAAAGATCGCACGAATTTTCTGGATTTTTCGACTATTTTTACGG
>JBBPFP010686470.1:0-16144 GCA_037974795.1 Kaempferia galanga | reverse complement strand
GACCCCACAAATAATGAGTGTTAATGTTAAAACGAATGTGAGAGAATGAATGTGTTAATATGATGCATATGTAGCATATGGATCCCATCTTTTTTATGAGGTGGTGGGTGTTATAACGTTAAACGAATGTGGATGCCCTAATAAATTTAAAACTTATGAAAAATATAATTTTAATATGACATTATAAAAATATCACCTAAGAAAAATTAATATACCCAAATATCACTTAAGAAAAATTAATATACATAATTTAAATATACTTGACAACTCACCGGATTAAATATTTAAAAGTAAATTATTTATCCGGATCCATTGGCCCGTTTGGCACCTCGGGTTTTAGGAATTTTAGGTACCGAAAACCCCCGCCTCTGCTTCGCTTTCTTACGGCGCGCCACCGGCCCTTTCCTTTCTCTCGACCTCCCTGACGGCGCCGCCGCACTAACCAGCCGCGAAGCTCCGCTGCTCGAGCTCCTTTCTTTCCCGATCGTGCTCGCGGTCTCCTGGTGGAGTGCGCCGACTGACTACCGACGTCTCTCCTTTTTTGTCTGGTTGCGTTCTTCGCCTGCGTCTGCTTTCCGTCGCCACAATCCCAATTACAGCAACTCAGTTGGGGGCTTTCCCTTCTTCACCACCTCCCCTTTTGCCAGGGCACTGACTTCCAGCAGCCTTATCTGGTTGCACCTCACCGGAGACAGAGCTGCAGGGAGCTGGCATAACATTGCAGTTGGCTATATCGCAGACCATCTGCTGGCAGTAGGTAGTATGTTTCCTACAATTTAGTTTTTTTCCCTTTGATTTTGTCGCCGTGTTAGTTAGATTTCTCTTGGAGCACATCTTTATCGATTAAGGTAGATCTTACTCTTGTTTATTTGTTTCGGGCAATCTCTGAAATTGTTGGGTGTAAGAGGGGAAAATTTGATCTCTGTGACATGAAATTGAGATATCACGAGGATTATATTAGCTTTCATAGTGATGTTGCAAAGGAACTCAAAGGTAATAATACTAGGATGATTTTGGTGGATATTAAAGGTATAGTTGGTAAGAATAATTGAATAGAAAAAAATTATTGTGTAGTGTTAATGTGTTATCTAAGGTGGTAGAATCATAATAGTGCATGGATATTGGATTTATTACTGCAATTGTTTAATCTTTTAAATGACTAATTACGAAGGGATTAATTTTGAGGACACTGAGATGGCTTTGGATACAAGAGAATTTGCAATCTGTTTGATAGATTGAGGTAGGACTTAAGGATAAATTGTTCAAATTAAAAATTGTTGATAAAGCTTAAATATCTAACATGCCGAAGTATGGAGGTTTGAGATGATTTATGATGGATATGTGTTGTATTAGTCCTCACCTGGTGAGATAAAGCTTGGTTCTTGTTTTTGTATGTGTTGTATTAGTCAAAAGGATGATCACAAATAATTTCTATCAATGTTATCTTGGGGGATGGTTTTGACATAATGAATTGGAGAACTTGACTTACCATATTGTTTTATCCTCTTGAGTGGTTTTGTTGCAAATGCTATGTAGTGGTTTCGCTACACTATCCAACAATCAGAATATTATTTCCAATGAGATTTCTACACTGGCTAATGGAGCCTTGAGCCAACCATGGGAAAGGTCCTCTTGAGGGGTGACAAGGCATCTTGTTTATGCTTCTACTCATGCATTATTTCATTCTGCATTTTGTATTTTTAAAAACATAATTCCTCATGAACTCAAAATCATTACAAGTGATTGGACGGTGGTGAATGCTCTTTGCAGCAAAGCACACATTTTTTTCTAATTCCTTTTCTTTATTGTCCTGTTGCAGCTCTCAAAGAAAATTCAGCAGATAATACCTCAAAGGAGCAAGATGCTGAAAACAGTTACCAAAAAGAAAGGTTTTGTTCTAAACTCTCTAAGCTCCAACAAGGCTTGTTTTAGAAAACTCTTTAAACAATTCTGAAAACTTTTCTCATTTTTTAGAAAATAAAAGTTGAAAAGATAAAAATTAAATATTTAAAATTGATTTTTTACTCATTTAAATTTATTAGAAAAGAAATATGAGATAACTATTTTTTTTTTATTTTTAATGATTTTATTTTATTTCTAAACTATAAAAATAAAAAATTTCCAGTTACCAAATAATTGCCAAACAAGGTCGTAATTTCTATCAATTTTCACTTTTGTCAATATACTACTATTGTAAGAACTACATTCATTTCAGTGAATGCAATTATTCTCGAGATGAGCTGTTCATGGCATTGTGTTGCTTTCATTTTCTTTTCTATCTGATTACTTTTTTATGCTCTCGTACTGTGTTAATAATTGTTTCTGTTGGTTTTTGTATTGATTAATAGATGTAATTCTCTACTTCATGCTTGGATCTGGTTTTTTACCATGTTTAGAGTTTATCTCAGTCCTCGTAGCTAACTTCTTGTAGGTTTCAAGAGGCAAAAGGTCCCAGAGAAGTGTATCATTGAGAAGAAGTTAAGAACATCCGATCCCCTATATTCAACAAGTATGATTTCTTAAGTTTGTAATAGCTCTTTCAAACTTCAAGTGGTGAATTATATGGTTACCTTGTAGTGTCTACAGACAATAATGATGTTTAAAAGGGAAAATGAAGTACGTGAAACGTTTTATCATATTAGTCAGTGTCTATAAAGTATAATCTATTAATTTTATGAAGTATTCCATGTGCTGATCATTCATAACATAAACTTGCTGTGTTTACATTCTACGTGAGTTAGTTGCAGATTGTATCGATTCATATCGTCTGTTTGAATGGATGAGGTTTGATAAAACATTTTCACAGGTCTGCAAACCTTAAATTTTATTTCCTTTTGTGATCAGACAATGAGCCTAATTTGGCCGCTGCTGAAGGAAATGGCGCATGCGATGCTACTCTTGTCAATCACAATTGTACAAATGAATATAAATATGAGGGTGGAACATGTGATCTTCAAGATTCTCAAATTCTGGAAAGGGAGCCAGTGATTAATGATGAACCAACCAGCACAAGGTTAGTTGTGCTTTCCACTTTAGATGCTAGAGCCTCTTCGATCTGGTGTCAATTGTTTATATATCTCATTTTCCAGATAATAATGCTTGTAATTTTGTCATCTTTGTAATTCCCTTCAGTTTTATTTTGTGCCCTCATTAGTGTAGGATCGAGAGTGCGCTAGAGGGGGGTGGAGTGAATAGCGTGTCGTTTGTGTTGTCACTTTTTCGTCGATCGTGTTGGCTACAAGTTAGTATGCAACAGAAATATATAATGCAAATAATAACAAGCAACCACAAAAAGAAATACACAAATACCAAATATATAATAAAAACAAACAAACAAAATAAACACTTTACAATGCCTTGATCACTTTTGGAAGCCCTAAATGCAGTAGCACTCATCCTGATACCTCCTGAACCACACGAACAGTAATATTGTTGAGAGTTTTGGATATGAGTGAATGGTGAGTTATATTTTTGAGATCTGCTCGAAACCTTTTATAAAAGTTTTTAGTTTTTCAGTCGTCCTGCATTTGTTGAAAGCACAGCAAATGCGTTCCTTATGGGGAATAATCTAACATTAACACAATAGTTTGATGGATCCATTTGTCTGTGTTTGATGCTGGTTGGCAGCCTAATGCAACCCTCAACTTTTTCATCCGAGCTTGGGACCAACAACAGTTTATTTGTTTGAGTACATTATGGAGCTTAAAAGTGATGTTTGGAGAAGATAGCCTTTTATAAACTGCTATTCAGACAGATGTTTTTCATGTTAATAGTTTTGCAATCCTGTCTCAATTTCCCAACTCCAAGGTCCCAATCCCCACTGCACTCTTGAGTTCGAAATTGAAAGCTCCCATGCATCTTCTATTTCTATGGTAGTTTGGTGAATGTGCCATAGCTTTTTCATAAACTTATATTTAGGCAGTTGTTTTCATGTTAATAGTTGCAAAATTGTCTCAATTCCCATCTCCAAGGTCGTAAATCTCCACTGCACTCTTGAGCTGGAAATTGATTGTTCTCACACTTGCTCTATTTCACTGGTAGTCTAGTGAATACACCCTTCTAAGGTGTTTTGCTTTTGTCTTCATGCAGCTCTTTTCAACGTCACGTGGGCCTTAATCTTACTAGTGAAGAGGTTGAACAATTACAGCAAAAGCAATGGAAATTTAAGTGGGAGATTCCTGTTAGAGACAAGCCAACGTCTAAATGTGTTGGAACTGGGGACCCAATTTTACCGGTATATTTGTTCTCTTTGAATATATTAATGATTTATTAATTGATTTTATCATACCTTGCATATGCTTCAGTTGCATGTCTCTTCAGCTTCGTTTCATTGTCCATAAATTTGTTTCCTTTGTTTTTGTGCTTGTGTTTTCTAAATAGAAAAATATCATATGTTTGAGATGCATGTCTCTTCAGTTTTATTTCCTTGTTCATAATTTGTCTTCCTTGGTTTTTCCATCTATTTTCTTGATAGAAAAATGTTTTTTAATTTATTTTAAAAAACTCATTTTGTCTAAAGCTGTTAAAATTGATTCTCATATTTCTTATGTGCATGCATATACTGATTGCTCAAGTTCTGGAATTGACTAGCTATGGATCTAGCAATTCCTTTTCTATATTCTTTTTAATAGTGAAGACCTTGAATTGAAGCAATTATCATATGTTTGCTATACTAACAAATTTTGGTTGACATTGCTGCTATTATTTATTATGTTGCCATGTCAACAGATAGCTTTATGATGATAACGTTATTTAATTTAATTTTTCCTTTTTCATGTAGGAGGCAGCCAATGATCTAGTTAAAGGGCTTAATCAGAAGCTGCATAACCATTGGATAAGCATCTGTAAGACTTCCGGGCCAAATATCTTTAGTACACCCATGCAGGGATTCTTCTTCTCTTTGTGTGAGTTAATCTTGCTACTTGCCTCCTTATGTAATTTGAAATATTTGCCATTTTCTTCCATCATTTCTGTTAATATTTTTCTAAATGAGCTTCTTGCTATCAATAGCAAGGAACTCAATCTATTAATAAAAGAAACAAGTCTGTTTACATCTTAATTTTATGGATAAACATAAATATGAATCTCATTTCCATATCATTACTTAATTACTGTGTTTTATATAATCACTCTCAAGTCTGGAATCTATTTACTTGTTTGTTTGGTCTTAATCCTAAAGTGGTTGTACTTTTAAGTGCTTCTTTCTTACTGAAGAATAACATAAGTTTGTTGGCTATAATGACCTGGACATTTCCAACTGTTTTAATCTATTCATACATTATTTGCGCATGGAATAGCAATTTCATCAAGCACTGGCTTAGTCTCTGAACATTACAAGGCCAGGAGCTTATAAGAAGCTCCTTTTTATATTTTTTTTAAAGGAAGATTTATATGATTCATAGCCATCAAATACTCCCTCAGATTTACTCCTTCCACATCCTATACAGTTAATTTTCTTTTAAAATGACCTGTATTGCTTACTGGTAAATATTATCCTTTTTGATACTAAACTAAGCCAGCATACGTACCTTTTTGAACGAGCAGAAAGAGAATCAAGAGGTTGAACCAATATAGTTTGATTAATGTGTATATTTTATGACTTGGCATTTGTTCTTGGACGATCACAAATGGAAGAGTTTTCAGTTATATATTTGAGAGCTGTAATATACTTGCAATTATTTCTTCTATGTTTCAACGGAGAGCATATATAATAATCTGCACTTGTAAGTTGTTACTTGCTATATGTCACCCGTACATTTGTGATTGTTACAGGCAATACATATCGAGATATACTGCACAGCAACAAGCAGCCATTTTACTTAAAAGGCAATGAAGAGGATTCAAGTATCATGGATGCATATATAATGCATGCTGTAAGTGTAGACTTTGTTGGCTTTCTTATCGTAGACAATGCAACCATAAGCTGTTTGGGCTAGATGTTTTTTGTTTGTAATGATGTTTGTTTTTTCAGCTGAATCATATTTATGAGACTAGAGATGTCGTCATTAAAAATGATGCACAGCTAGCGAAGCATGAGGAAGAGAAAATGAAAGAGATCCTTTGTGGCGACACTTACTTGGATCAAGGTTTTACTCGTCCTAAGGTAAGCATATTTTTCTATTTGTTTTCTTTTCAGCTGAGTCTTCTGGATCTTTTGAAACATATCTGTGTCACAGATAATCTAATTAATCTCAAGCTTCGATGTGTATAATGAACAATATCTTAATCTTTCACTTTTGGTAATTAGCATTTGGTAGGTTTTTATTCTTCACCTTTGAGGATATGTTGAGGTTGGAGTTTTGGCATTAATTGCTTAAAATAACCTAAAGTTTGAGGTGCATAGAAAATATAATCACAATTAAACACAGTAGCAAATATTTGTACATAAATATAAACTTGTAGAAATGCAACACTCATAGTCATTTAATAGAAGATTGCCCAAATATGTGCACTCTATTCACGTGGCATATCCGAGTGGCTTTGTTTCTTACTTAGATGGTTGACAAGATAACCATGCCCTTAGATGCCACTTTAGCACTCTAATCTTATCGAGTTATCCTCTTATCCCTTATTGTGCTATATTGGGGATGGCGCAAGATCCTAAACACTTGTAAGAGGAGATGTTAGGTTAGTGTTGGTCTGACACCTAGTGCCCATGTGACTGTTTAATAGCTTGTTGTTTCAAACACTTGTAAAACAGCAGAGCTTAACAATGAGTTATTAGAAATGATCTAAACAATAAGGTCTTTAACAAACATGACTATCTTAAGCGAAGAATTATTGTGAAACAGTCACACACACACACACACTATGTTTATAAGTTAATGTCTATTTTGGATCGTAAATTACCAAATAGTTGTTATTGTACATCAGTTGGTGTATGCTGTTATTACATTTCTTGATTTTGACCCTATATTTTTTATAGACCTCAAGTTTTTATAGACCTCAAGTTCAGAGCATGTTAGCCACTAACAATTTCACCCTAGTGATTTGATCACTTTTCCCCACTGTTTCACTCTTAGTTAAGTATATTTGTTGTACACATGCCATTTTTTTTGGCAAGAGGAAAACCAGCTTGAGGTATTTAAGATGGATATACATGAAATCCATATTAATAGAAGTTTATGATCCTTTGGATCTAATATTCACACGAAGATATTTTGTACAAAATTGACTATTTTCAAAGGAGAGGATTATGTTGAATTTTGCATAGGCATTGCGCATACCTTTATTTAAAGTATTATTCTTAACAAAGTTGCAAAACCAGCTTTTCTATGCCTATTGGGTGTTGGAGAAGAAGAATGCCCAAAGAGTTAGAGCACTGTATGGTTATTTCATGGTAGTGATTGGAGTAGCTTAAAGTAGTAGTAGAAGAACTACTGCTGCTTATGGATGACATGCATTTCTGTGTTTGATGCATACATGGTACAAAATCAATGACAGTTATTTAGGATGGTATCAACATAGTCAAAGTTCTGTAGATGTTGTGATTAGATGAATCGAAACTATTTCAAGAATGCAAAGAGATGGCAGGGAGTGATTTAAGAAGGCAAGGTTATCTTGGACCATAGAAGTTCCAGATGCAGCTGATCTAATCAATATCAAGAAGCTAAGGTGCTTTCATGAGAGTTAGAGTTAACTGTCTAAGTTGGAGGACTAGATTATGAAGATGGAAGATTTAAATGAATGTGTCATAGTTAAGCATGCAAAATATTTTGGGCCTATATGAAAGATGTTATGCAAGGTCAAGGTGCTTTGAGCATGCTCTCTATGCCTATGTTTGCTTTTATGTGCTTCATTTTTTTGTTGCTGAGGTTCTGTGTCATGCATGGTTGCCAGACTTGACCAATCCAAATCCGGATCGGCAGTTTTGGAATAAAATCAGCTGAGTTCAATCCAATTTTACCCAATTTCTTGGGCATCTCAACTGAACCTTATTAAAAAAAAGAAGAAAACAGGGTAGAAGCTTCCAAAATCTAAAACCAAGTCGAAACTGGTGTAAATTATAAAATTTCAGGTTAAATTGGGTGATAATGGGCATGCTGACACTTGCTAAAGCACCAATGGTGGTGAAATTGAGCATTGTCAATGTTTGCCAGTGGAAGATATCATACTCTTGTGATGATGTGCTCATGAGGATCTGATCATGCGAAGTCAGAGAGCAGTGGTGTCATGGTGAGGAAAGGTGAGGGTGTGAGATGTGGAGAGATATTAGGTTGCAAGTATACTGTATTTGAACTATCAACTTGTAAATATAACAATACAATTAATTAACAATTCTATTATTACCTTAGCCCAATTAGTATTATATAATTATTATTATTACTTAATAAAAATGCTTGTTTTATAAATATTTCTAATATTTAATTTTTGAAAATTATTACCAATAATATAGTATCATATCATGAAATTAAAATAATACTTTTCTATACCATATCGTAAAGTTAAAATAATTTTGCATCTATTTTTATTAAAAAATTTATCCATGAATGGAATTAATATAACAGTTATTAGTATTTTATGTCAAATAGCAAATGTATCATTATTACCACTCACCTATGATTACTAACTTACTATTTAAATGTACTAATAATAATTCAACATTCATTTTATTTAATATTATAAATGTCAGCAATTATTTTTGGTTACTAAGTAAACAATACTAATTAATATTCTGAACATTACTAAATGATATAAAAAATACTGATAACTTATATCAGATAGGAAATACAATAGCAAACAACACTATTGTCTATTATTCGAAATATCAATTCATATTCTGATTAGTTTTTGAATACCTTTTGTTATTCCTTCATTAAATAAATTTATTTTCTTCATTTCCTATTTTTTTCATTGTTTTAAAATTTTCCTCTTTTATCTCAATTCCATCAATCCTAATAATTTGATATGATCATTAGTTAGGGTATATGAACATCTGATTTTGATATTGCCAACCATGGTGTTATGGGATGAACCTTTTATTTAGTCATTATTCATGTTTGACTTCCTCTTGGGGGTTGCAGGTTTGGGGTATATCACATGGACCATTTAGTTTTATTGGTAACATAGCTTTTCATTTAGTCAAATTGCAACATTATCAAGCACTAGTTTTAGTTATATCATTGTCGATAAAGATCTCGAGTGAAGGACACCTAACTGCTCTCTTATCTTCCGGTATTTTACTTACCTGCATGAAGGGTCAATCTTGTGCCTAATGTTAGTGCCTTACTGCATGCTTGGCACTGGCAATTCATAACTTTAATACATATCCTCTTACTTTCAGCACTAAATTTTAAACAAAGATCTAGCAATAAATATTGTTTCTCTTTTTTGTCTTATATTCTTGTGATTGTAATTTCTTTTTATTAATCTTGGGCATGTAAAGGTTTTGCTCTTATTGCCACTTGGGAGCATTGCACTGCGTGTTGTGAAGAGGATAATTGAACTTACTCCAGCCTCAAACCAAGTACGTGTTGTTGTTTTTTACTCTTTGGTAATTTGTTGCTGGTTATGGACTTGTGGATCCCATTGTATTATTATAGGTCATTCATGCTTATTCTAGCTTATTACTTTTAATATATGTTATTTTAGTTAGTCTCAGAAACAACCTCTTGCAAATTAGGGTGAGGCTACGTACAACAGACCCTTCTCTGGGACCTGCATTAGCCGGAATTTCGTGCACCGAGCTGTCCTTTTTTGTTACCATTTTATTGCATGAGCAATATTATGGATGTTGATATATTTACTTATTTAAGAAAGTTTGATATTTAAGTTTTTATTGTAGTTTCTTTAATTTCACTAGTTTGATACATTTAAATGGTTGAATGAAAATTTTGTTTGTCATGCTGTGTATGAGCTCATTCTGAACCATAGGCATTGTTTGAATGCACATAATCTTAACTTAAATAGCCGCCATCACTGATGTCAGACCAGATTAAATAAAACATAAATACATCTGCCATTCAAATACCACATAACCATAGAAAATCTAGCATAGCCAACTCCATAAACATAGATGAATTTGGAGCATAGCAAGAGAGTAAGCACGTGTGCCATGTAGAAACACAATGAGAATGCGAGCTTATGTTCTTCCATCAATGCTATACTAATTCATCATAACTTTAGGAATAGTATACTAAAATTACACTGTTATCTGTATCAGCGACACAATGCTGCAGCATCTAAATTACCAACAATCATGGCTATTTTGTCCACAAAGCATCAGATGATATTGTCCATAATGCAACCATTATACTCATTTTTATCCCCTTAAGGTGCTCTCATGTGGCCCCCTAGTTTCAACCAGCTCAACCTTGGGTTTGTGTATGGGTTTTCCCCTGTAGGCCCAGCCTGCCTCACTTTATCTTGCAAATATTTGATGGTGTTCAACATTGTACGAACATAAGAAATGCACGAGGAACTTGTGCTGTACTGGTGAATAATTTAATTCGATTTGACTTTTAATGAGTTTCATCTTCATTGGTGCAAGATAAACTTAAGTAAACATGCAATATATCTGTAACTTGCTGATGGTTACCTCTAAATATCACTTTTTTACTTGTAATTTATCTGAATCCTCTGTAAGTTAAAATTGGAAATGTTGTTTGGGTACTTAAGCAAGCAGTTATTGTTCAAAATTCAAAAAATTGTTATCCTTCTAATTCTTTTACTTTTTGCCTAGCATATTTCAGTTGGTATTTTTTCGTTTGGTGTTTAGGCTCAGTAGTTTAGAAGACTATTTTACTCCTGTTGAGAAATATTTTCTTATATATTTTTTTATTACTGTTAGTGTCATTGTCGTGTTCTTCCAGGCTAATGCAGAGCACGTCAACCGTTTCACCGAAGAGTTTGGAGCCGGCGATGAAGAAGAGGAAGAGGAAGAGGCAAGTTTGAAATCAAAGAGGACTGCAAAACCTGAAGATTTCAAAGCTTTGTTTGGAGGAAACAATAACGACCACTTTTTGCTAGGCATAAAATTTACGAAGTAAGCTCTTATTTGCCTTACGTTCACTATTATGCGCATAGCTTTTTTTTGGTTCAGTCTTTGACTTGTTAGGGTCCTTAACATATTGATCCTTTTTGGTTCTATGGAAGGTGCTGACTTGCTATTGTTTTCTTGCTCAAGAAGACAACAATGCTTTTATTTTATATGATTTTCTTTGGCTTGTGGTAGGCAAAATGTATCAGCATCATATATGCTATTAATTTTGAATATGTTAATTTCTCTTCCTTGCAGGTGCTTATATTTGTTTGAATACAAAATTAGAAAACAAATATATTACTCATAAACTAAAGTATGCCCTCGATTGGCAGTTAGTGTTTATAAAGGTTTCTTTGTTTAGTTGGTCCTCTGACCAAGTTCATCCCTTTGGTTAGACATTGGTAGTGGGGTCACCATTTCTTGCCTAGTTGAAGTGGAGTCAAGGTTTTAAATGAGCAGCCCTTATAACGAAGTGTCTGATCTCCCTACGATCCACATGATCTCATGATATCATCAAGTCATGTTGGCCCCTAATTCTTTTAGTTTGTCTACATGAATCTTATCCCTATGTTCTACTTCGTGCAAAATTTCTCTTAATCATCCTTTACTGAAGTTTCATAGTATGATTCATCAACATAATCCATTTATAATTATAACGAGTATATGGAAATATATTCTAAAAAAGTTCCCTTCATTTTTTGCATTTTTTTTAATTTTCAAAATTTATTGAATAACTTAGGCAACAAAATTATACCTCTGCCTCTTAAAATTTCCAGAGTTGAGCAAAGTATCACCCAACTAATACCATTAATACCTTTATTTTTCTTTCAAAATTCTTTAATCTCATTTGACCTTATTTTATAACCAAGTCTATGATTCTAAATTAACTGCAATTTTTAGTTTTTAAATATACAGAGTACTCATCAATACTTTTTGAAGTTTGTTTTTTGATTTTTTTGATTTTGATTGCTTTTATTATCAATTACAAAATCTGAATTTTCATTGTTACACATTTATATTTATATTTCCTCTCTTTCTCTTTTAACTTTCTTGTAAATATTCTCTCCATTCTTAGTCCTTATATTGTTATAGGATATACTTTGAACATTGCTGTTCTTATAAGTCTTAAATACCCTTTGTACTTCCTCACTCCACCAATTCTGTTCATATTTCACACCTCTACCTTTGGATTCTACAATATTTGACTTTTCCATATTTTTGTTCTCATTTGCTATCAAAGGCCGTCCATATAACATCAATGTTCTTTAATTCTTTATTTGAAACTTGTGTTTTCATTCTATTTAATTTTACATAATTGTCTCTAAATTCTATTATCATCTAAAATATTCTAAAATTAGAAGTAACTGTTTCATCTTTTGATTCTTAAAATGTGTATTAACATTCATAAAATCATATGATATAGCAAGAAAAAAATCATATATCATTTTCATTTCTTTCTCCAGATCCTTTATTTTCTTCAAATGATCTCCAATTTCTCAATCTAAATCTCCTCCAAGTATAAGCTTTTCTCAATAATTTTATCTTTATTCTTCCAGAATTTCTTTTGATATATTGTTTAATCCTTCTTGAGATGTATAAACACAATTTTGAGTATCTCATAATTGGGAATCAACTTTATTTCTTTAATCCTATTCCTTTGTCCATTAACTTTAACAATCCTATACATATAATCCTTTTCTTTTGCATTTAGTTTCTCAATATCAAAATTTAAAATCTATATTACTTGTTTTTCTAGACTTTTTTTCCATCTTTGTTTCCTATAAGCATTTATATTTATTTCTAGTTTGAAAGGGGAGCCTTGGCGTAATGGTAAAATTGTGCCGTGTGACCTAAAGGTCACGGGTTCGTGTTTCGGAAATAACCTTTTTCAAAACAAGGTAAGGCTGCGTACAATAAATCCTTCCTCAGGACGCTGCATTGGTAGGAGTTTTGTGAACGGGGCCCTTTGAAATGTACCGATCAACATAGTCAAAATGTATCATTATGGTAAATTATCAATATCTAGTACCGATCAACAGGAACAATCTCTCTTATGTTGCTTGTGCAATCATGCCTATTGGTGTTGTATCTTTTTGACACTGACAAGCATTGCTATGAGTTATTTCTTTGCTATGGAGGAACAAGTCAGTTATCTGTGCCACTTTCTCTTATGAGGCATCCGATTAAATCAATTCCTTTGTGCCTAAATTAGAGACCACATTAAATTCAGTACTAAAAATCCAGATTGGACCAGAAGCATACCCTTCTATCTGACTGATGCTTCTTTTGATGATATAAATGTTTTATTTATTATGCAATAATCCTTTGTCTTATTGCAGGCGAAGCATTAAACTTTATAGTGATTTTTATTCTTCAGATATTATTGTTGCATCTCCGTTGGGGCTCATTACTGTAAGTTCTTGCCAATTGGATGTTTCATTTGAGTATTGCATTACAATGAACAAAGGCTCTATAGTCAATTATGGTTCTATGAGAGATTATCTGGTTCTTCCATGATTTAGGATGGGACATTTATTTGCTTTACCTTCAAACCAATTTGTTTATATATAGATATATATATGTATGCATATTTGTGATTGCAGTTTTATGGTCTATGAGTGGCTTTTCACACCTTGAAATTTTGGGATAAGTGACTTTTGATCAATCCTTATCTAGTACGGTTCCTGCCTGTTATGTAGACATCTGACCTGTGATTAGAATCAATTTACTTTGCCACCTCTTAATTTGGTAAAAGCCCCAGCATTCAAACTTCTGCTTGTGGATGATATTTAGTTTATAAATTCAGTGTTTAATGGAACAAAAGGAAATCACAATCTGACATCCTTATGCTGTTGAACTTTCTCTTAATTGGGTTTTATCATGGCCAAACAACTAGTTTTCCTTTTTTTTTTTTGCTGGATTTTCAGATTTGTTTTACTTTACTGTTTTGCATCAACTCTATTTATTGGGAACCATTCTCAGTGTATATTACAGATTTATATAATTGATCTATTGTTTTACCTGTTTAGTAAATAACTTTTTGCAATATGCTTTTGGAATGTTGTACCTTTTGCTATATGCTCCTGTGTTTGGAATGCCATAGCTTTTTAGTAAATAACTTTTTGCGATATGCTTGTGCATTTGGAATATTTTGAACATTTGAGCTTTTGATTTTTTTCCTTTAGAAAATTGGGGAGGCAGAGGCTGAAAAAGAAAAAGATGTTGATTATTTGTCCTCAATTGAGGTTTGCATTTCTATTTTAGTTGCACATTTTCAGAGATATCTTGGTGGTGCTCAATTTTTGTATATTTATGTCAAGTTAATCTTAATTGTTATCTTGAATAAGCAGGTATTGATCGTTGATCATGCAGATGTGATATTAATGCAGGTTAAACTTGTTATACCTTAACCTTATTTCTTTCTGTTATTGTCATGTTGGAAAATAATGCATTTTTAGTGACATACTAAGAAAAATATGCAGAACTGGTCCCATTTGAACACTGTAGTTGAACAGTTGAACCGCACACCATCTAAGCAACATGGAACTGATATCATGCGGATCAGACCTTGGTAGGTTGCTAAATCTTGGATCAACTAATCTTTCTGATATAAGACAATTATTCCAATTTTAATGATTTGCAGCATTAGATGTTGGTATTTGCAGACCTTTACTGATGCTTAATTACCTTGATACTTTTCTGTTTGTTTAGTTAGATAGTTTCTTGAGAGAATTTAATTGTTCTGTATAATAGATTCTTCTTCCTATTTTTCATGTTCCCCAATCACTCTATATTCTAGCAAGTGCAAATCTTTAGGTCCTTTTCAAGCACAGGCAATCCAACAATCAATTGTCTAATAAACAAGCATGGGATTAACTAGAGAGAGATTCCCAGGATGGGATCAGATAAAAATCCTGGACAACAGAGCTGTCACTCTGATGAACACTTTAGAAGACTTCATTTAATGTCCTTTTAATTTCGTTGAGAAAGCAAAATGCACCACTATCTTTCATTACATGATTGGAAACATGTCAAAAGTTAACCCACTCACACATTCGGTTTTTGGAAAGCCAGTTGGATATATATATATATGTGTGTGTGTGTGTGTGTGTGTGTGTTTGTTTGTTGGTTCAACTATGAGCGGTATGGGCTTACAATTCCTGTCAACTTCATTTATTTTCATGTAGGTATCTGGATGGAAGTGCTCGATTTTATCGACAAACAATACTCTTGTCTTCTTTTCTTAATCCAGGTGCTGAGAAGTTTTCACTTCTTTGTTATATTATAAATGAATGAATAAATATGCTCACGTGCATTGGTATAATACAACTTATTCCACCATTACTTGATTCTGTAAATGGTGATATCCATATTATTGCTTGACTTTTCTTCTGATGTTTTTGCATAACCATAAAAGTAGATTCTTTATATTGGGCATTTGGGCTACGCATTTCACTTCTTTATATTAATTTCCTTTGTTGATTAATGAACTTGAATTTTGTTATCTAATCCTTACTGATTTTGATTTCAGATATGAACGCTTTATTTAGTCGACTTTGTCTAAATTATGAGGGGAAGGTAACTGAAATGTTCTTTTTTTGGGTTGCATTTATGATGTTATTGACACTTAATTTCTTTGTAGGTTAAGTTAATCAGTGAATACGAAGGTGTTCTTCCTAAGATATTGCTTCCAGTACGGCAGGTTTGTGTGCACTTTAGTCTGCTGGTCTTAGTGTGCTTGGTTTAGTTTTTTTCTGTTTGGAAGTTTGTTCAGCCTTTTTTTTTTCTATTTTAACATTAACCTGTACATATAATCTATAAATTTTAATTTTCATATGTCATTGACTGGATCTGGATGCTTGCTTTTCCTTTCCTTTTCACAATAAAAGGGTTCTATTTGGCCTTTTACACTTGTTCTTGTCATGCCTTGTTACCGAGTTCTTTAAAGGAGGATTTAAATTGCTTTTTGAACTAGTTTTTTTATAAACCTATCCACGGCGTCAATGCAACCTGATAAAATTCTACAGGTTTATGAACGTTTTGATGCCAAGTCACTTGTCGATGCTGATGATGCACGCTTGGAATATTTCTGCAAGAAGGTAGGTTAAACCATTATTCAGAAGAATCATTTGTTTTTTTAAAAAAAAAGTTTGTTTGGATAAA
>JBBPFP010679904.1:0-16157 GCA_037974795.1 Kaempferia galanga | reverse complement strand
TTTAATTAATTAAATTCATAATTAATTAACTTAATTATTTAATTAATTAAATCTGTAATTAATTAACTGAATTATATAACTAATAAATTTATAATTTAATTATTAAAATTATTTAACTAATTACATTCACAATTAACTTATTTATTAAAATTATTTATCAAATAATTAACTTAATTAGTAGAAATTTATATCCATCATTTTTTTCTTATTATAATTAATTAATCTAAATTCCATAAATATAAAGACAATTAAATTAATTAAATCTAACTAAATTAATTGTAGTCACATTCGTATTAAATCAAATAATTTCCTTAAATTAACACTATAAACCTCAGACACTACAACAAATCTAACACCCGGATTGAACTACTAAACTAAGGTGACTTGTGTGTAGAACGACCTATGTATGTCGAATGTGGGACCGATCAAGGTAAAATATTTTCAAGCTAATCAATATTTTACCACCCGAATCCTCTTTTTGCTACTTGCTCAAGCGTGTAACAGATGTATTAATGTGTCAATCTGAAACAGTCAATGTTAGTAGTGAATCTGTAACCACTCAAACAGGAATGACGGACCATTAATGGTCGATGATTGTCGAAATGACTGACCATTGATGGGCGACGATTGTCATTATACTAGACATCAAATAGCCATTATTTGGCCATTGAATGAAATTGAGAGCCAGAGCTCCTATATAAGGAGGTCATGACCAAGAGCAGTAAAAAGAGCAGACACAAAGGAAAAGAATCCTTCCAACTTCGTTCCCTCGTTCCTTCTCTTTATTATGCAGTCCGCCCGATATCTCTACCTGTGATAGCGTTGAGATACTCACTTAGTTCACCATGAACAATTAGTTCTTGGTTGTGTACATGGTTGTACCATTGTATTCTGGGAAACAGATGTTCAATGTAACCTTAACGAACCATCGGAGGGGACGAAACTATTTTAAGGAAACTACATCAAACGTAGGTCTTGGTATTTTTCTCTCACGACTAGGCGCTAAAGCAACTGTAAGCCACTCAGACTCAACCAACTCCGCAGTCGAGCGACGCAACCACTCGACATCCACTCGAGAGTTCTTGCGTCCACTCAGGATCACTCGACCAAGTCGGCACTCATCCTAGCTAGACTCTCGGCGACTTTGTCATCTCGGCAAATTGGTTGACTCGACACTCGACCAACTTAGCAGCTCTGGCATCCAGTCAGCTTGGCACTTGGCAACTCGGCTAATTTAACACTCGACCAGTTCGACTCAACTTAGCTCGGCCATTCCATGCAATCTAACCATCCCAGACTGACAACTTGAGATTATCAGCTCATGTCATCTAATAGATAATCTATTTTGATTGTAATTTCGATTCAAACTATTCCCCTATAACTCCAGTAAATATTTCCAACACGATGGTAGAATATTGTCCAACACACTTTAAGTATAATCAATGCCAATAATAGTATATTGTAACAATTACAGTTCATACATGCTACAATATGAGTACTCTAGTCGATAATTTATTGTAGTATACACGAATTGTAACTATTACAATATAGACAATTATTGTTAGTCAACATTATATTGTAATAATTACAAAATCATATTGCTACAATTATACTACACAATCATGTTGCTACAACGGTATAATTATAGCAACTATGAGATAATAGCTTCTACAACTATATGATTGTAGCAATTATAGGATTATAACTCTTATAACTATGTAGTTTAACAATTATAAAATTGAAATTACTATAACTTTATAATAGCTATGAAATTATAGCTACTATACAATTGTATAACATCTATAAAAACATAACTACTATAGGATTGTAGCTGTTACAAGGGAATAACATTTATGATCTCATAGATATTATAACATCATAAAAAAGAATTGATTTCAATTAAAAGGATGTGCTTGTGATTTTTATATATTAAAAAAAACTTCCACTCCTTGTGAGATCTATTTTTTTATATATATATTCTCCTCTTCCATCTCACAGATTGAACTTTAAAAACCTTAAATGGATTATATATTTATTTAAAACCTATTGTCCTCGTTATAAATATTAAAATATCTACCATTGACTTTATAAAAAGCAAAAAATAAAAATATTCTATACATATGAAGATATATATTATATTTATAATATTATTTTTCTAGTTAACCAGTTTAACCAGTGAAACAATTGCCTATAGGTTTATAGATTTGACCTTCAATCCTCGGATTTCCAAACATGGCTCAGAATAATAGAAACTTTCCCCTCATCCAAATTAAGCACAAGAATAGGAAATAAATAAGATTACCAGTTCATCTTCCATACATCAAAGTAAATTATGATAATTTAAGTGCGAAAAGAATGGCTAAACTTGAGACCCCAACAACAGCGATAGCTCCAATGATACCTCTTCTCCTTAAATATGCCCACAGCCATCGAGAAGCAAAATGAAGACGACAGGAAGCACGGAATTTTTGCATCGAGAAATTCTGCATAATCCATGAAATAACAGTGAGAAGCTACTGCTGGATGGTTTCACTAAATACACTAACGTTCATTTCCTACGTATAGTAAAGTAAAACCTTATTAAACAAAGATCCATCTTCACTTAATTTTCCCCTTTTTTTTTGGTACTTTTCCCTTTAAGCACCTCTAAGAAAAACAAAACCCCAAAACACATGGTGCTTGAGTTTTATTGGAAATTATTTAACATACAGCTTGAATTTTTTTTTCAATTTGAAAAGAAACTCCAATGGTTTAGCTTCCTAACAGTCCCACCTAGGTTTAATCACATTTCTTATACTTCTATACTCGTCCATTGATATACAACACAAATATTTTGTACTCAGATTTAATGTCTTGAGTGAGCTAAGATTTCAATCTCCAACCAACTCGACATGGTGCCTGCTGTTCTGCTTCATTTTTTTTTATTTTTTTATTTTTTTTGCATAATGTTGTTCAATATGCCAATCCATAGGTAGAAATATTTTGCCCGTGCCGACTAATACAATGAAACTTTAAACTCTGGGTCATACCCACCCACACAAAACATCCATCTAGGTATTATTACATTAAACAAGATCAACAACGCCTATTAATAACAACACTAGTTTCATTTTTCCCATATTACTTAACACCCATTTCAGCCAGGAACGCCTCGTGACTGCTGTTGAAGACTTCCATGGAAAAGCTCTGAATGCACCAGAAGGATAAATTGAAATAACACAAAAGCTATAATTTTCAACCAAGTAAAATATATGCTTCCAAATGTAACAACTATACAAAACGGATGCAACATGTCAAATTATAGTGAAGAATAAAGCTGCAAGAACTGTGTAAGCCATGAGTCATGATTCAAGGGTATTTATAGCACAAATTGTTTATAAAAAAAGAAGCCAGAAGCCAAATAATGTGACCGGCTTATAGGAAATCCATGTCGAATGACATTGCATTTGAATTCCTTCCCCTCACATCCATCCACAAAGCTCAAATGCTAATTAGTACCATCATCTAAAGGGAAATGGAAAAATGCGAAAGAATTACCTTTGGAAGCCTCTCTTGATAGGCAAGATGGTCCACATGAAGCCTAACATTTGATGAAGCAGGAATCCAGAGTTTGATGTCCACATCAGCATAAACTCTTGACACTATGTCATATAATGTTTCTGCACCACTCTCAATGGCCTCCAAAATGGATAATTCCCGGGCTCTGCGATGCCTACATATACAAGCTATGATCATCATCTTCCTTTTTAAGCCAAGGCATGTTCCATATTTTTGAGAGCTCACTATTTTTTGAAACAAAAAAAGTGAGGAAAAAAGGAGAAAAAAATCATGATAATCTTCTAATGACTACCTAAAAAAAGATTTGAGCATTCAGCCAGTTGTGCACACAAAATAAATTAATCCTTATGGTTTTAGCAAAATCTGCAAGATAAGTGATAGATTTGGTAAAAACATGATGGATAGCTCAATCTGCTTTTGATGATGGCGTGACCCCGGTCCAAATATGAAATTATTGACTTCAATGACATCGAGACAAAATCAGTGGTAGTTGATAGAAAACTCATCTAGTCTTATAAAATATAAACAATCATTCTTCAACTGTTTTAGCAATAAGAAAAAGGAAATATTTAAGAGGGATGCTCAAAAATTTTATGCATGAACTTCAGAAATCTTGGATCTTTTGAAGACGTTGTTAATAGAATAAAGACTAGATTGTTGAAATGGAGAAGAGTTCTTGAAGGTTTATGTGATTGTCGTATATCTCTTACCCTAAAGGAAAAAAACTCTATACCACAAAGGTATGACTGATCATACCATATGAGTTATAGGCAATTAAGAAACAACACATAAAAGAAAGTGTAAAAAAAGAGGATGCTAAAAATAAAATAAATAAAGCCAAAAGCAATTAGGTGCAGATTCAAAGATAATAAAATGGAAGGACATTGATTGAGATGGTATAAACATATTTAAGACCATTTGAACAAATTAGAGTTGGTGTGGGAAATGAAAGGAGACCAAGAAAAACTCTACTGAAAATGATTTTAAAAATTTGGACATTATAAGTAATATGACCTTTCAAGAAATCAATCATGAAATATAATCCTCATAGATGACACCCAAAAGTTGACTACAGCCATTCGTCCTCGTATTCTTTAGTTACAGCACAACTTTTCAGATATACAATCTTATTCTGGGTTAATTTCAACAGAAACAAATATACTATGAATTTAAACAACGCTCCATTGTACACAAAATTGGCTTTTGTTGACAAGATATTTGGCTCAAAAAATAATACTCATTCTAAAAAGTATCTAATTTGCAGAAGTAAAACTCAACGAGAAACGTGGTTTTTCTCAAAGAAAATTTCCTGTAGAAGGTAAAGGAGAGGTCAGCATTTCAGTACATTATTTAATAGAAACACTTTTGGCTATTCAGTAGATTCTTAAATTAGGCACAGAAAGATTTCCAAATATTAAAATAATACAGTATATAGTGACATACTTCAGGTAGCCACAAAGCATCTGTTTTGGCCAAAGGTTGATTCTACCATGCATTGGAATTAAAACGTGTGGTGAGAGCTCCAAGAACTTGTATGTCGTCTGGAAATAATCCTGTGCATCCAAAACTTTTAGAACACATCAAAAGTGCTCTTCTTGGATAATGAATAAGTCAAACTACCAAGTGAAGGAATTTCCAAATTAAAGTGATTGAGAATATATGACAGATAAACCACAAAATATATTGATATCTAAAATTTGACTAACTAGGGTTGTAAGGGTCATAAGATGGGGCAAGTTTTGGGGGAAAAAAGCCACATCATATGTAAATAGGCAAATTCAATGTAGTAAGAAACTCAAGCTCCCATCATGGTGAGAAATTTTGAGAAATTAACAAGACAATCCTCATCAGAGTTCATTATTATTAGGACCCAATTGCAAGTACCATATATTCAAAGGTGTAAAGTACAATATTGAATCTACTTATGGGTGCAGCAACTATAGAAAAGGAGTTGAATTTCAAATTTCAATTGTAATTGGCAAGCTGGTATTTCTATTTTGGGTGTCAGAAGTTTGGTATGTTTTAATGTAGGAGTTTGACTGGATAATTACATTTTTTACCGATTTGAATTATTTGATTTCTCATTTATTTAGGGGCATTTTATAATAAAGGTGGTTTCAAATATATTTATCATCCTTTGAATAATTAAAAAAAACTCCTCTATATTAATCTTGCGTGATACACGATTCCTCCATGGTATCAAAGACGATACTAATTCCTCTCCTACATTCATTTATGACCACAGTCGATGCAAACATGCAAGCTCACTCCACATGCAGAAACTATCAGCAATTCCTCTAGTGACCATCCTATGTCTAGTCTCCCTGAACAAACTTCTCCTGCCTACCCTCATCCACATCGGCATCTGTCAACAACATGCAATGATGCTAAACTTCTCCATGCAAGCACATTAACACCTATCAATGACCCCTAGCAAAGACAAACCTCCTCCAAGCAAGATCCTTCGTGTGAGGATTCTTGTCATCAACCTAGAGCCAACCTTTGTATTTGTGTTCAGAGAGAACTTGCATGTGTCTGTTCACTTGTATCCATGCAAGATTAGTGACAATTCCTCTATATTCATGCTAATCTACTCCTAATCCCTAACCTTGCTGTAGGTTATTAGCCGATGCTAGCAACATTCTCCTGCTTGAGCATCTTAGGCTCCATGCTCACCAACTTCAACCAGCAAGCCTTGTGATTGTGGAGGTTAATTCTACACTTTTCAACCCTGTAAATGAAGCTTTATTCTACTTGATTTATCTAGAGCTTCACTTGATTCAAAATGTCAAATTCATCAACTAACTTTTTGATGCCTTCTTAACAGTCTGTGAGAACCATTTGAAATAGAATTGAAAAATGCATGACCAATGAGACCGATAATCTCATATTAACATACTACTTTGGCTTAAGCTTTATGGACATGACAAAGTGTACATGTTTTGTTATTACCTTTCATGCAGTGAGTGTATCTTTGCTAGCGTAAACCCATGTAGTGGTATGGTGTTAATGAGTTGAAGGTTTGGGTAGAAAAAGCTGACTACAAAACCACAAGTGGAGGGAAAACCCCCTGACTTCTTGTATTCTTAAATTGCTCGTCACTTCTTAAACAGTTGACTCATAAATTGTCTCCTTTTACATGGCATGCATATTTACTTATGCTTATTGCTTGCTTAAATTTTATAGTGATGCATAGTTATGATTGTTGCCAATATTTCTTTCTTGCTGCGTGTTATAATACTAAGAACATACACATTGGCTTCCCTAAATACAGAATTTACCTTAAATTTTACATTTTACGTAAAAAAACTTTTGCAACAGCTACCCTATCCATTCCGTAAATTTAGATTTCATAAATCGTACTTCTTTAAATGTAGGAAATGAGATCCATTCCCTAACCATTAAAATATCATTTAATTTGGGAGAGAGAAAAAATAAAGAGAATGGATTGGGTAATGAAAAGTAGATATTACATAAGGAGAGAGACAAAATAATAAAAAATAAAGATAGGGTAAATTATAGGGAAGTTGATGTATTGTGTAATGAAAAATGGATATCCAAATTTAATAAAGTAGTTATCCATTCCCTAAATTTTAATTTTGGATAGGAAATCTGATGTGGATGCTCTAAGTGGTTTATCATTTCTACTTCTTTACTGTTGGCTCATGCTACAACCTAAATCATGTCTAAAATGCTAGGTGAAATTAATAACTTGATACATAACATGTTTTAGATGCTAAAAAAAATGGCATGACAATTCATAATATGCTTAAATGTTGATTGAATAAATAAAATGAAATAGGCTAGCTGTATTATCCTACCAACTACTTTCTTAGAGAACATTCTGTCTGTCATCTCTAAACCTCTAAATTTACTAGAGGCGATTACTCATTGTGTCGAATCATGATGTTAGAGTTGCTCATAATTGATTTTGCCATTTTGCTTTCTATGTATTCTCTTCCATACTAGTTGATTTGTGCATATAATTTTTAGTTTGATTGACACTGCTTTCAATAAATTTTCATTTTTTGGAATATGATTATTTGTTTATAACCTCCATTTAGTCCCACGTGGTGAGATGTGGGCTAACGTAGGAGCTGTATAAGGTTTAGAATGATTAGCTACTATTAACTTGGCTCGAGCATTTTTGGTCAGTGCAAATGTAATCCTAAACAAGAAATGGTTGCTTATGATGGTATACATCAATCATTAACTAATCTAAAAATAAATAAATAGTCTAGGTAAATATAAGACTAGGTAATCTATATATTCTTTCTAACACAGATATTTGCCAAATCAAAAACTACATTAATTAACTAATTATACTAAATAGAAAGATATAGCAAAATAAAATTTTTACAAAGTCTAAAAACATTTTGAGAATAAAATTCCTAATTTATATTATTCATAATATCTCTAAACCAAGTTTAAGGGGAAGGGAGTGTTAAGATCTAATTATAAGCTCCATATATTTTAAAGACTAAAATGTAAGTTTACAATAATAAATATAAAAAAAATACACATAAAGGGGGTTGCATAGGGAATCACATCCCCCCAAAAATTTCCCATTGACTCCTATAGTCACGTCACAACAAAAGAAAGTACCTTCATATTTCCACCAGTTCTAACATCCAGAACAGCACTCCCCTGCCTGACAAGAAACAAGAATATAAAAAAATATTGATGAATAAACCACATCTGTTTGCAAGATGGGTATCTCCTCCAGCTAAGCAGGTATTATGCGAATTTATGTTTTAAATGATATTACATTATGGTATAGGGTCCAATGTAAGTAATCTTAGTATCATACTGCAAACAAGCAAGTGAAAAAAAAAACAACTAGGAAAACTCACAGAAGTCATACTTTTCAGATATTCAAATCTCAGAAACTCAAGTCACTCTCTCAAAGTGATTACTCTGTAATGTTTTGAATCTCAAATTCTTCACATAAAACCAGAATTCTGTAAATGATCTCTATAGCCATATGTATGCAGTCATTAGCAACAGATGATAGTTAGTAGGTAGCCAAACAACACAACCAATGAGACCTGTTATCAAGTTTTGTATGATCTTAAAACATTGCCTCCAATTAGTTCAACAATCTTTCTACAACTAAGGCATCTCCTACAAATAGCTAATTAAATCAACGTCTCAGGATCTGAATTTTCATAGAAGAATAACACAACAGAAATCACTAGGCAAACAATGGTACTTCACAATCACCAAAAGTGTTCAACAAGAATTTTTAGATAAGCTTAGGAATGAAAACTCATGGACGTAGTAAATCAGGCTTACAATTTTAAGAAAGAAATAACATATCCTAAATGATTTCTTTGCCCATCTTGTTTTCAAGTAATTCTAATTGTCAGAAAGTGCAAGAAATGTAGTATATATTAATCTCTTCATGTCATTCAACCAATTGTTGTCATGAATCATAATTCCATAATCCTCTCTCTAGTGATAGAGCTACACCATGATATTTATCTTTCTTTTAATATTTGAATTCTTACCCTACACAATGGTCCCCAACAATGAGTGAATTTGTGGAAGCATGACGTAAAGCAAGATGACCATCTGTATGACCCTGAAATAATAAACACAGCCTCGGTAAGTAAATGATAAAATGTGATGTTTAACATGCATTGTTACAATAGTTGTTATTTGTTATTGAATTGATTGAGCATCCAGCTGAAGAAAAGAGAAGTCCCAAAATAAATTGCATATGCAAGACCACAAGTGTGACACATGATTGTTCAAAGGTGGTCTTGTGAACTCTCTTGGTTTTCCAACTCATGGAATTCAGCTTGTTGCACAGAAATAAACTACAAATCCTTGTCAAAAGGCTTCCTATTTCTGTCCATTGTAGCCATGCAGATGACAACCTCACCACCTACACTTGTGCTAATGTGTTAAGCTGAAAAGGCACTAGATGAACAATTTCTGGAAAGTGCAGGGAAATAAGCTTCAGGTACTGAATGCCGATATATAGACAAAAACAAGCCCAGGGCATTTAAACAACTGAGTAACTCAAAAAATTTCACACGGGGCAAGGCAGTCATATACAAGATCAAAGTTTTGGTGAACATCATTCCTCGTGGATGCAAAAATGTGTTGTAAGAGAAAATGATAGACAGGAGCATGGTTTAAAGTGTTAACCCATGCCACTGGAAATAGGCTACCATTCTGGCACAGCACCAAACCCCGCAAGGTCGCTGTTGCAACCATTCCAGCATGGTTTAAAGTTATATTTTTTATTTTTAAAATAGGTATTTTTATTATAAATATTTAATAAACTGTTAATTATGATATAATTATTAATTATATATAATAGTTATAAACATAATATATTATTAATAATAGTTATAAAATATTAAGAATTATTTAAATTTTTTAATAATTTAAAAAATAATAAAATATTTTATAAAACAGTTAAATTTTTAAATATATGTTGAAAATTGAATGTGAATTTAAAATAATGTAAAATTTTCTAAAATATAATTCTTAAAGATTTCAATAATTTTTAAAAATTAAAAATTTACAAATAGATTCAAAAATAATTTAAGACCGTTAAATAATTTATTATTTTCTTTGAGCCTTTTGAATAATTTTATAATTTAAAATTTAGTTTTGAATTTTGAAAATTATTAATTTTTACAAATAATTTAATAGATATTATCTTATAAGAAAATATGAAATTTAACACCTCAAAATATCATATCAACCGTGAGTAAATTTAATAATTAAATATTACTAAAATTATTTTTAATTAATATTCACTTATATTTAAAAATTAAAAAAAAAAAGGTACCAACATTGTATTGGCACGACACGATCCAGTACCAGGCCTAAATCAAAACTATAATACGGATCAAAATTTTAAACCTTAATCAGGAGCAATGTTTAAAATATCGTGTCATACCTCCCAACACGTGCGAAATATTTTGTTCCACCCACTATATATAAATTAGGAACTTGGCAGGGCAGTAAATTAGGAACTTAGAGACCTGCTATATATAAATGTTCTTATGTTCTTATGGCTATACAAGTAAGAGAAATATAGATTTGGATACCTATGAATACAAAAGGACACTTTAAACGGTAAAAGTTCATACCGGTGCAAAAATCGCTTCCAATTGATGATCACCAACTTTTATCTTCTCCCCGCCCGATAATAATGTTCGATGAAGATGCCATTCATCTGTCACACTTTCCAGTGAATTATATACATATATTATATAAAATAAGATCACTCTTAATCAGAAAGGAAAGAAGAAAAATCTCAAGAAATTAAGAATGTATCTCCTAATGTCATTCATTAATGTGGCACCCATGTTCTCCAAACTATTAGGGTTAATTATAGTTAGATGATGATGACGACGATGACAACAACCAAGCCTTATCTCACTAGGTGGAGTTGGCTATATAGATCCTTCTACGCCATTGGGCTCTATCCCCTATTATATCATAATATATATTAAATAAATTTTATCTTATTTTATTTTTGCTAACCAAGTCTTTTTTTCCTTCCTCTTCCAAGTTTGATGTGTATTTGTCATAGTTTCACATCGCCTAACCAAGGCATTTATTAGTCGTCTAAGTACATATCCGTACTATCTTAAACGTGACTCTCGAAATTTTTTCTCAATAGATGCAACTCCGACTCTCTCTAATGCTCTCATTTTTTATTCTGTCCATCCTCATATCTCCACACATCCAACTTAACATCCTTATTTCTGCAACTTTCATCTTTTACTCATCTGTCCGAGTCATAACCCAACATGCAGCATCATATAACATAGCAGGTCGTTGTACGTTTTTCTTGATGATATATATTTACCTTTCATAAAAAAAAAATATAACATAGCAGGTCTAACTGCAGTTTTGTATAGCTTTCCTTTAAGATTTAGATGTACTTTATGATCACATAAAATATCCGACGCTAACCTTCATTTCAACCATCCTGCTTGTATTCCATATAAGGCATCTTTCTCAATCCCTCCACTGTTTTGCAAAAATGATCATAAATACTTAAAACTCTCTATTTCAAATAACTTGTAATGTTCTATCTTAATAATTATTTCATTACGTCTAATATTGCTAACTTTAAATTCCATGTATTCTATCTTTACTCTACTAAGCCTAAAACCTTTAACTTCTAGTGTTTTCCACCAAGATTTTAGTTTAGAATTTACTCCTTCACGTGTGTCATCTATTAAAACAATATCATCTGCAAACATGCACCATGGTTCTGTATCTTGAATGTGTCCAATGAGTTCGTCTGTAAAAAGATAGTGACTTAAAGTTAATCCTTGATATAACCCTATCCTTATTAGAAATGCTTCAGTTAATCCGCCTAAAGTCTTCACTCTAATCGTTACATCCTCATACATATCCTTAATTAGTCCAATATATGCTACGTTAACACCTATCTTTTCTAATAGAAAACTTGTTGTTCCAAAATGGATCACTAGGATCAACATCAATAATAAAATAATAAAGTAAATATTTAATGAATAATACAACAAAAGATATTATACAAAACCTAAAAAATTGTCTTTTATTTGATTAAATACGAACATTACAAATTTAAAAAAAAATAGAGCTTTATTAAGAATTGGATTAATTTAATTAATTCAAAGTTTAAGTTAATACAATTCCAATTTAAAATCGGATTTAATTCATCAGTTATCAATTTATTCAATTTAAATTAAAATATATTTTATTAAATAAAATTTAAAATCAATTTAAATTGATCGAATTCTGATTAAAGAAAAACAATTTTAATTGGTGTATTAATTTTAGTTAGTTATCTAATTAAAAAAATTAAACTTATTTAATTGCAATTAGATTAATTAAATTAAGATCTGATTTAGTTTAATCAATTTAATCTATGATTAAAATTCCAATTGATTAATTGATTTAAAATCTAATTTAATCAATTTAAATTACCATCCATTTAATTAAATTAATTTAACCTATGATTTAATTTATTTAATAAAACTTATCTTAAATGAATTAGATTACACTAAATAAATTAATTTAAATTATATTAATTATAACTAATTTATATTTAATAACTTCGGTAAGTTATTAATAAAATAAATTTTAATGAAGTTAATTAAAGGTTTACTTACATTAACCCTAAACTAATATTCACAATTAATTAATTAATATTAATTAAACATAATAATTAGTTTAAATAATAAGCTCACTTCTTGTGACCCCACCTGAAAGAGTTTCCACACGCAGCATCACCTTCTCTTCGTTCCTGTCCCAAGACTCCAAGAGTTCTCCACTCTTTCAATAACGTCAACAATCCAATGCACAGAAGAAAGCAAACCTTTTCTCCTCACCCATGACCACATACCTTTGGGGTTGCTATCACACTTTACATACAACACAGCCACTATGTCGCTACTCATTGACACCGAAGTCTCTCCTTGAGTTTCTTCTTCTCAAAGTTAGGATTTCTCTAGATTTGTATCTATTTTCTTCCTTTATTACCACCACCGATCCTATCTTAGCATCTACCCCCACCTACAAGCATCCAAAAGGATTCCTGAGTGGTATTGAAGAAATCAGCCAAATCAAGCAAATTTGCTCAATATAGCTGATTTCTTCTAATTTTCAAGTGATTTAGACCGATTTAGCATGAAATGCAATCAATTAAAAGTTGATTACTAAATATTTCAACATTGTAGGCATGGTGCCTGAGAAATCACTCGCAATTTGATCAGATAATGCTGAGACAACCTAACTTGACTAATCCACTCCAATCCAACTTGGCTGCTCTGTATCGAGATCGGCCAAGTTTGCCAGCTATGATTTGCAATGTAAAAACACACTAATGGAAAAGCACTCCCTTTTATTTAAACTCTCAATCTTTATGTTATAAATTAGTTTGCCACCACCAATCTTAACCAGTGACTAGCAGTAACACAAACTATAATGACCAATAGAGAACTCAGTTGGAATATTCATGTACCGCAGGATGCTTGAGGACCAATAGTTTTTTTTTGCACCGCAGGATGCTTGAGGATTGAAAATGTAAGTTCGAATAAGTACTCACCTCTTCCTATGCGAAGACTAGTGTTTTCATGTGCCAACAGAACTGCATCAGGATTGCATTTCTGGATAACTGTGAGGCCTGGAAGCAATATAAGAATTAAACATAGAATAATCTGCCACTTGTTGGCAAAGTATTTCCTAGATATCAACTCATCTACAACATAAATTGCTACATTCATTTATGTTTTTGAATTTTGAACAAGAAATATAGACAACAAAAGACATGCTCAGGGACCATTAAACTAAAACAAGAGCTTTGGGGAAGTTGAATGCCATATCTTGAACATAATTGTAATAATCATAGTCCGATATAGGGTAGAGCTTTAGAGTTAGATCAAGCTATATATATATATATGAGGATTTCATAATCTACAAATACATAAATAGTAAAGGGTGAATCAAATAGAAAATATGGACCTGATCAAGAGTTCATTATTGATGAAAAAGCCATGGAATAAATAGTCTAATTTCCTAATGGTGGAGGGGGAACTGATTGTGCACGATGGCGTATCGGCGATGGCATGTGTATGCTTCATTCTTTGATGCCATGATGGTTAAAACACCCTTGTTCCACTATAAGCCAAAATTCATCTGTTCATGGGCCATTATATTGGTAAGGGTTTGGTGGTTCATTCTAGCACTTTGCTAATACATGAAATATTGACTAGTATCAACTCATCTTATTGCCACATATAATTTCAAACAATAACATGTATAAAACCTACCATCAATATGATCATAGTGATGATGAGTAACAAACACTAGTAACTTTCTTGGTAACACGGCTACAAGATCTGCGAGCTGATGAGCAACAGAAGGTTAAAACTGAATGAGAAATGGAGTGACTACTTAGGCTGTTAAGGGAGAAGCATAGCATTTGTAGATCATACAAAACAAAATTCTACCAAAAACATGTTCAATGAATAATCATACGGCAAATGCCTTTGCAGTGACAAATAACACAAATAATATTGTCTCAGAAACTAGTGGTGCAATTATTCTGCATCTAAACATCGCACATTAAAAGCCTCGAGTTACTCTAGGCATATGTGTAGTCTTATATTATCATGTGTATTCAACCATTCGCCGCATTGCATTGCAAGTTGATTGTGTTAGGTATCAAGTTTTATCGCATTTAAATTTTCCTAAATTATTTATTAAAAATTTTAGATGACAAAATAAGTTGAATCAAACCAACAGATTAGATTTTGAGTGTAGAGTTGAAGTTGGGTTTGTATGGAACCCATTGCATAGACACAATGATTGAGATCAATTTAGACTCCTTTTGGTCAGTTTAGAGTTAAACCAATACTATATTTAGGATAGATTGGTTTGGTCACATTGGGTTAAATTAGTGGAATTTTTTAGCAATGGAGCATTATATATCGTCTCTCCTATCTCTTTTCTCACATGATTCTCTCCATGCATTTGCTGCTCACCCAATTGTCTCTCCCTCTTCATGCGCCGCCGCCACATCCTCCCTTGTCATGAGCTCATGTCGCTGTCGATCCCAACTACCTGTCATCGGCCACCTCCTCTCTTTCACCAACCCCTCTATCTTTTCACCCTTTCTCTCACTCTCTGCTCTCATCTCCCTTTGTTTCACTTTTGCATGTCACCGTCCAAAGGTCAATGCTACCATCGATCATCTCTCCCTTCTTTTCCCTCTCTTTTTTTCCTCTTTCCTTGTTCCCTATGATTGACACCTCACCACTAGGCCACCAACTATGCACCCACCTTTTTTTCCCCCGTCTTCTTCCCGTCTCCTACTCGCTCTCTTTCTCCCTCCTTTATTGTTACATGTGCATGCACCTTCGTGTCAATCTCTATGCCCTCGGGTGAAGTCATTGCCACCACTTACTATCTTGTGTCTGAGGCATCACCACGATTGAGCCTCGCCCCAATACATCGATTTTGAGCAAGTTGAAGGTAAGAAATCTGTGAGGTTTTTCTAGCGGTGTTATTGAATGATCACATATTTCGACTAATCGCAACCTATTTAGATCTGATTAGCTCGAGTATTCCATATCACTAGAACACCTATATTGTTTAGTCATCCAAAGAAAATTAGTGAAGTAAATACTTAGGTTGCCAGCCAACGTCATGGCCAGTCCCGAGCCCGGATAAAAGAGGGTTGCGTTAGGTTGCCAGCGAGCGTCAAACTTAGGCAAAATTTAATAAATGGATCTATTAGACTATTGTGTTAATGTTAGGTTATTCCCCGTAGGGAACGCATTGCAGGGTCCAACTGTAACGTCTCGGCAAGGACCGCTACATCTCCAAAACTCGGGTGTAGTGATAAATATGCAAGAGTTCGCGTTGTAGGGTTCGATTGTAACGTGTCGGCAAGGACCGCTACATCTCCATGAGAAGTTGGGTGTAGTGTTAAATAGGCAAAAGTTCTCACATCATAGGTTAGATAAGAACAAATATGATAGGAAAATTAATAGTTTAAGATTTGAAATATGAAACATAGGAACCTTCACGGGTAAATCAACGGAGATAGTAGATACAATAATTAGGAGAAAAAT
>JBBPFP010678802.1:0-16157 GCA_037974795.1 Kaempferia galanga | reverse complement strand
ACATTAATTCTCGGGCTCCGCTGTTATCCGCTACATTCAAAAGGGTTTGAGGTTGAATCATATCATTTTATTGGAATTTGTTATTTTAATGGAAAGGATGAAGGAAAGAAAAAAAGAAATATTTTCGTTTCAAAAATAAATAAACTTTCAATTGTTTTTTCATCCTCAATATACCATTTAGTTCTATATCTCCTACAAATTTAGTTTGTACAGGCATTTTGGACGCAACTAGTGAAATAGCTTATCTGGCTCTCCACCCATTTCATAAAGTATTCGACCTAATTTATCATGTCATTACTCTTTACCCTGCTTCTATTTGTCTAGCTGTGATCCAAATGAGTTCGAGTGCTTTAAGAACATATCTATTGAAACAAATATGATTGTTGCGACAAAATATTTCTTAATTTAATCTCTATTGTAGAACTGGACAAGAAAGTTTTCCTTCATCCAACTCCTCACGAATAAAAAGATTCACTAATATGACATATTACCGATACGCATGGAAAAAAAAATTCCAATAAGACATTTATCATATTTAATTTGTATAGAAAGATGTACATATATACCAGATATATAGATAAAATATTTCTACTATGCATATTTTATAATAATTTTTATATTCTTAAATGATGTAAAATCATTATAATGTAATCTAAAGTTTCACAGGATAACTCTTTGCTTTTTGTTATTTCTAAGTCAATCGATGATTACTCAAAATAATTTTTTTTTTTTGGGCGGGGTTGGTTCCACCATCCCACCCAATAAATTATTCGGATTTGTTTTCCCAAATGAAATCTGAATAAGCTATATAGCAGATTTTATTTGACTTCAGTTCCATCTACCACATTCATTCGGTTAAATTACTAAAAGATCCAAAAAAAAAAAATTTGACCGAGTAATTTGGTTTGAAACAAATAGTCACCGCCCATAGTGGAGCAAAGTTTCTACATGTAGTTCATGGCATAACAACTAATGTCGTAACCTTCTCCAAGAGTTCCGTGTTAACCACTATTGGTGGTAAAAAACGACTTCGCTCGCCCCCAGTGCCCCCGCCAATCCGTCTCAGATTCAACATGGAAGAAGTAAATCACGGAGGAGGTAAATCACGTGTTAACCACTATGAATATTATAGAGAATGAGAGATCAAGTACTATTAAAATCTAAGGAACAGAAGTCAAACCCATTCCCTAAATCCAGAGGACATGGTAACGACCAAGAATTCTTACCCTCAAACTGTCAAAGAAATCTCCAACCCTACATCTTGAATCCCCACTCAAAATGATATCCATTATTTTCTTAACTCTACAAACTACATACTGGCATTTAGCCTGTAAAATGCTCGTGGAACTTAATCAATACTCCTATTTCCACAACTTCATCAGTCTATTTTGACAGATGAATATATTTTGCGAACAAACCACAGACAGGCATAAAAGCCAATTGTCCCAGTTAACACGAAGAATGCATAAGATACAATGAGCATGTATCCAAAATAAAGGATCCCAGATACCAGTTTGGTTATCTCCAACTTCGTGAAAAAGTAGAATATTGCATATGCAAAGAGGTAGACTGCAGATGAACCAGCAGTCAAATATGCTCTCCACCACCAGTGATAATCTTCACTGCAAAGCTGGAAGTAGCATAGCACAATTGTTATTTCTGCACAAGTTACGATAAGGATGATGAAGACTATGAACAGAAAGCCGAAGATGTAGTAAAACTGGTTTAGCCAAATTGATGTCAAAATGAAGAAGAGCTCAATGAAGACAGCACCAAACGGAAGTATACCACCGATTAGGATAGAGAAAGCAGGCTGCATGTACCAAGCTTGCTCTGGAATTTGCCTGGGAATCTTATTTGTCTTCACAGGGTCCTCGATTGCTGGTTTCTTGAATCCTATATAGCTGCCAACAAAAACCAATGGTACCGAGATGCCAAACCATAGAAAAACCAGAGCAAACATGGTACCAAATGGAACTGCACCAGATGATTTCTCGCCCCAGATTATAGCATTCAGCGCAAAGAAAATAGTAAAAACAATTCCAGGAAACAAAAATGCAGTTCTCAAGGAGATCTTTTTCCACTCTGTGCCTTTGAACATTTTGTAGAGTCGAGCAGAGGTGTATCCGGCAAACAGTCCCATGAAAACCCACAAAAGAACCATTGCAGTCATCAGCCCACCACGGTTGGAAGGGGAGAGAAAGCCAAGCAATGCAAATATCATAGTAACCAAGGTCATCCCAAAGAACTGAACTCCAGTTCCCACATACACACAGAGCAGATCAGACTGAGTAGGTGACCTAAAAGCATCCCCGTGAACTAATTTCCATCCTGTTTCTTCCTGGACTTCCTCCTGTGTCTCCAGCTGATTGTAATTAGCAATGTCTCGGTAAAGGGTTCTCATCATGATCATGGCTACCATTCCAGAAAGGAACAGAACTATCATCAAGGAATTCACAATAGAAAACCAGTGGATTTGATCATCATTCATGAGAAGATAGGTATCCCAACGAGAGGCCCATTTAATTTCACTGGACTGCAGTGATAATTGACTATAAGAAACATATTTGATAGACAATAGTAGACTATTTATATGGTTGCATACCTGGAAGGTAACATCAAAAGAGAAGACAACATATTTCTCTGCAGCTTCTTCCTGGGGTATATTGCTAGTTGGAGTTATTTTAGCACTTGGATTGCAGGTTTGCACATTAGGTTTTTTGTCATCCCACTCGCTGTATTCATGCTTCACACTGTTTGAAACAGAAAATATAAAGATATAAATAAAAACATCAGACACATTATAAAAAGAGCAGCACTGCTTTATGATGAGTGATTGTTCTTATCACTCAAAACATGGGCAATTTAGGTTGCAAACAAGTAATCTAATCATGTGTACTAAGACTTGACTAAATGTTAGGTGTCTAAAAGTATAAATACACAAATTCATGCAAATACCATTTGCTGCATCACTAACACTCAAAATAACTTGATGGAAATAACTGTTGGACCCAGTAGTTGACGAATAATGAACTCGGCCTGTCAGTTAGTAAAATGTAAACTGCACAAGAAAAAAAGAATCGTAAAAATGTTCCAGTCAATTAACAACAATCACTCTACATGCCACAGTAGAAGTTGGTTCAGATCGACAACAGAATAACACATGAACTCATCTTATCAGGCGACGAAACTGAGTATTGAAATTGAAAACATATATGAGTCTTCAGATTTTTCCTGGCTTGAAATGGTAAACAATAATTAATGAAACATCACATCTAGGAGCTGACCTTATAAGTGCCAAGGCTTCAATGAGGGCATAAGACAATTTTAGTGATTTCTACAAAGAATCAGAATGCAATTTAATATATTATAACTGACTAACAGAATGCTTCTAATAGATAATTCACTCCGACAAATTTGCTAGATAAGCCAAATTTTTTCTCAACAAATGCCATAACAAAATCAGTACCCAAGAACTTAGTTTTGCGACAGACCGTCTTTAGATAGATAGACACAAGATTAATTTCACAACAATTAGGAGTGTATATATTATATACCCACATATTGCTTCATTTGATTCCATACTCTGTCTAGAAAACAGACTTTGGAGTAGATTGTAAATTTGCAGGCCTAAATAAGTTGATTTTTTGTAGTTCTCACAGCCTTCAATAAGTCAATTTTTTTCTAAGATAGCTACTCCAAACAAGCTGAAACTTAGACTAACTTTTAATTTTCAAATGTAAAACAAACTTTCTTTCAGGTGCTCAATTCTCACCTAAACAAACCTCTTAAGCACCACCAAAAAATCATGGAAGTGTGTTACTGAGTCTGGCATTTCAAGTTGAGAATTTTCAAAAAATTACACTTTTGCTGAGATTTTTTTATTTTTATTTTCATAAAATTGCAGTTTTGTTGAGATTTTCTATTTTACTTTCATAAGATTCCAGATTTCTACCATATAAAAGACTGCATAACTTGATCAAAATTTCCAGACTGTCACTCAGAACAATTATCTTTCAGCAGATAGCTGATGAAAAAAAAAAAGAATGTTAATAAGGATGTAAACATTTCACGAATCATATGAAGAGTCAATACCTGCTTGGAATCACTTCAAAACCAACAATTCGATAATCTTCAGATTCTAAATCTTTATGATACATGACCTTGAAGCTGAGGTGATTATTTATGCAGTATTGATCTTCCTTTACCTGAGCACAAAAACCAGATATTAGCCATCATATTTTAAATTTCAGAGTATCTTGCAGAGAGTAATGGCAAGCTACCTTGTAGCCAACACGGAATCCATGTTCATAGCTTGCTATTTGACTTCCATCTCTTCTTTGCCTAGGGACTGAAACAGGAAGATTGTCCAATATCCTATAAATTACACAAGGATGAACACCAAGTTACCAGGCCATCGGGTGTCCATAAAAACTAACATATTAAACAAACCACTGATAATAGAGAGTGCAAAAGAAAGAATGAAATTCAAACAAACAAAACACACATCAACATCTTGTTTTAAGAGGTACCACATGATTTTAATTACATATTAACCCGATACTCGTCATCTATCTTCTCCTTAAATTTTTTTGCTGCTTCAGGGGAAAGTTTTGTGTGACAAACTACTTTGCAACCTTCATCTTTAAGCATTTTGAACTGATATTGAATGATGCAAATCACAGGGCAGAAAAAGCATTAAAGCAAGCAAACAACAGTGTAGAATATTTTCCTTTCTTCTATTTAAGATAGAAGAGTCAGTTTCCACATTATGAACGTTAGTCTTCACTCGAGAGAAACTAGCAAGTACTCACTGTATAAACAGAATTCTCAATTCGGTCACCATGTAGAACCTCTCCCAAATTCTCAGCACTGTTCATGACCTCTGAAGGTTTGCAATAGTCCAAAAAATAAAATTCATAAGGAAGTTGTGTCTTTGTTGACGAAAGTTTGTTGACTTTTACTAGAAGCTCATCATCCTGTGTAGTGGAGAAAGTTCACAAATAAGTTTACTAAAGGAGCAACAGAAAACAATCATTCAATAATATCACCAAATACGAGAAATAAAAAATTCAGAAAGTAAATATAAAGAAATTAAAATTGTTTAGTGAGTCGTGAATCACAAGCATTTAATCAATTCTAAATATGAGAAACATGAATGGCTAACAGTAAAAAAAATGTTGAAAGACAATGAAGTGTTGATTGTTTTTTCATAAGATTGAAACATCTCAATATGTCCAGCAATTGCGCAGTTCGAGGACAGGGATTAAACTTAAGCACTAGAGTTTATCTTCATGGCAAGCTATTTGAGATGCTTAGAGCTGACTAAGCAGGAAGTTCCCCGGTAGGTGACACATTTTTTAACACATTCAACTTTCTATTTGATCTTGGTGCCACAATTCAGTTCTTTTGCACATAACATATCAATGTCAAAGTCACAGAGACTATTGCTCTGTTAATAGTGATAGGGCCCTCCAGTTTGTAGGAAACTTGTTAGTGGGCTAGGCTGTTACATAGGCTGCAACAATTTGTATGCCTTATGTCCAAACTAAGATTCATATCTTTCTCTATGAAAATCATGGATTTTGAGTATTATTTCAACTCGCGGTTGGTGAAAAGGCATAACAACCTCTCTCTTTTTTGAAAAACTTATGAATGCAGCATGGATGTCTGAAAGCACTCGAAACAACAAATCTGCAAGTCGCTCGGTTTATTCTTTCGCACATCACCGGAAACAAAAACTAACTCGAAAATGAGTAACATCCATGCCTATCTCTGATTTTTCTCCGATCCAATAATCAGAAAACCGACGCGAAAGGCAACACCATATCCACACATTTTGAGCGGAGATCCAACGGCAAGAAGAAGAAGAAGAATACTTCATAACCCTAGATCTCGAAACCAACAAGCAATGGCTTAGAGAATGAAACCAGATCGGCCACGATTAACGAAAACCAAGAATTAATTACCTTATGGAAATCGCGAGGAGCGACGCCCGGAAGGTAGAATGCATCAGCCTGAAGCAGGAGGAGCAACAAGAGCAGAAGCGCCGCGATCTCACCGCGGTTCGCCATCGAGCGAGAGAAAGATCCCGGGGACCCCGTGAATCCAGACCAATGTGCAGGTGTAGTTAGTTTATACGTTAATCCCGATCAAGATTTTTTTATTTTTTAATATATATATATCATAGAAATTGTTAGATTGATTTCCTAATTCTAACACGAACTCTAAAAGAAAGAAGATCCGAGTGTCCGAGAAGAGGAGCGGGCATATCCTCAAATCCATGATTCTAATTGATTGCAGACTGTTGAGTTAGCGTCAGAATCGGTTTGTCCGGGAATTAAATTAAAAAGGAGATCGTTTCGGCCCAAATCTAATCGCACGTTTGAGTTAAAATATATAATTACTAAATTTAGTATCAACATTTCACACTCTTTTGCTCCATTATCTTATCGCACGTCTTCTTCCTATATATTCTGTCAGTAAATAAGGTCTTAATCATTTGTACTAATAGTTAGTAGTCATCCGTAATTTACCTCCTCCGTGTTGGCCCAGGGACGGATTGACAGGGGCGCTGAGGCGAGCGAATCGCCTTTTGTCACATGTCAGTAAACAAGGTCTGATGGTCGGTGGAAAACTTCCGTGGGGTCAGACCGGCCACCTCAAAAATAATCAATAAGAAGTTAATTGGGTTTATCATTTTTGTCAGTAAACAAGGTGAAGGAAATAAGGGAGATTTTCCATAGATCGAGTAGCATTGATTGACAGCATTGGAATGAGATAAAATGATCGAGATGAAATTTCGTTGATCATGAAATGTTACTCTTTGACCGTCCTACGGGAGATATCTTTCAGTGCATTGATGAAGGTTTTCTGATCAAACTATTCATCTTCGATTGGTTTTGCGGTATGAAATCAAAATTTTTAGATTATTTTAAAAAAATCCTTCACCCTTTTTGATTCCGGCTTGGAACTAGCAAACATTTGAATTTGGGACCGAAAATGGTGGGTTAAAATTTTTTTAAACAAATTTTAAAAAATAAATTTTTATATATAATTTAATTTTTCGCTTTGAGATACAAAATTATTAATTAAATTTTCATATTCACATTTTGATAACCTAATTCCGAGAAGTATAAGTTTTACGATATTAAACAGTAATATATACACACTCACCATGCACGATGCGCGTGGGTGACTAAGTCAGTTGAGGTGCCCATAAATAATCCCCCCCCCCCTTTCCGAACGGCCTGACTCATTCAGTCGTATGGTGGGTATATATATAGGAATTTTTTTTAGCCTACACATATTGTCGGGGTTGCAAGGTTGCAAATAAAATTCCACATGTAATTGCGTAGTCCTAACAATTGGTACCAGAGTCCGGACTACCAAAAGATTTAACTGTTAACCCATAAGGAATCCACATATATCACAGTCCGGACTACCAAAAGATTTAACTATTAACCCTCATGATTTTGCTCTTGAGTTGTACCCAAAAGGCATCATACAAATGGAGATATCTTTCTTTTATACACTCATAATCTTTCACATGTGTTTTCAATATGGGACTATATTTGCAACCTTACAAACCCAACAATCTCCCACTCAAAAGATAGACCACAGAGCCCCCCCCTCAAGTGGAAAGTCTATCCGTTTAACGTTCGATTCTTAACCCACCAAGTCTTCTTGCCCCTCGGTCCAATCAACCTGTTGGTGCAATCAGCCTCTAGGGTTATGATATTTGACAATATACCTAAGTCTGGTCAGTTTGACCAAGGGTTGATCCAAACATGACTTGATGTTGGAAGAGAGAAATCTAGTCAAGACTAAATGACTAGCAATGGTAAGTCCTAACCGGAAGTCAGGCAAGGAGAAGTCCTAGTGAGTGAAGTCGAACCCTAGTGAGTGAAGCTAGGTGGTGGAAGTCCTAGTTAGTGAAGTCAGGTCCTAGTGAATGAAGCTAGGTGAGTGAAGCCAGGAAATGGAAGTCCTAGTGAGTGAAGCTAGCTATGCAACCTTAGGGGGAGGTAACACCAGGTAGTGAAAAGTCTTGGAGGAGTAAACTCTAAGTATGTGTGAACGACTGGTTTTCAGTCAATCGTGCACAGTCGATCGGACCAGCAAATTATTGACGCTGACACTATTTTTCTTTACTATTTTATATCTATTGTGATAATTCAGTATTGCAGGGAAGTCTTAGTAGTTCAGCTTAGTCAGATACTAAGCAAGTACAAACAGATTTGAAGGACCAGATGTTTGACAGGTAAGTAAAGGTAAGTCACTAGAGGAGAGTAACTTGGTAAGGAGTGTTTTCACTTGAGGGAACAATAGGCGTCAGTCCAACTTAAGTCCATTTCGTAAAATCTAAGTTGAGATCTTGACTAGATTTTAGTCCTGAAAGAATATGATCTAATTAATATTGCTTATTATAATTGTCCTAACTTAGTTTTGCAGGTTAGACACTTTTTTATTTAGACTAAGATGTGTTGTAGGTGCTAAAACCAAGCTTTGCCTCGGGTGAACAGTACTCAAGGCATCTCCAGAGTTGTTGGAGGCGCCTTAGAACACACTACAGAAGCATCCACGCAAGAAGGCGCAGAGGCGCCTTCGTGGATGCTGAAGGCACCTGGTGGAAGCACCTTCAGGTGGATAAGCACCACACACGCATTGGGTTATCTACTCTGAAGCGTTGGGGATAAATGTTGACGTGGAGGCACCTTGGAGCGCCTTCAAAGACCTTTATATGCCTTGTTCGACCTGCAGCTTACTTCAACTTCTTCTACAAGCTTCTAACACAATCATGCGACGTTTAGACTGCTCTGACTTTGTGCTACTACACTGCTATGACTCTGTTGCACCCGACTACTATTGAGGAGCCGTCCAACACCAAGCTCGATCTGACTATCTACAAGTGTTAGGTAACAAATGTCTATTGTTATACTTAATTACTGCATAAAGGAAAGTGTAGTTTGTTACACTTATCTTATTTCCCTTATTGTACTCGGTCCTTTCTTTCGGTGGTTCCGGAAGAGGTTATTAGTGGATTACCTATCGATAGGCTCATGAGACTTGGATCTTTGAGTACGAGTCGCTAAAGGCTTTGAACCAAGTGAAACTGCTTGCTTTCTTGTGCTTTTTATTTCTGTTTCTTCCGTTGCGTACTGATAAGGTTTTTAAAATACATGATTCACCCCTCCCCCCCCACGCTATGATCCTACACAACCTACTAGGATTTTCTTGCCTAGTCGATACTAAAACTTTCTGCCCTTTAATCCAACCAACTTGCTAGGATTTCTTGTCTAGCCGCAACTAGGATTTCCTACCCATCGGTCCAACCAACCTACTAGGACTTCTTACTTGGTGTATGGTTCTCTTGATCCGGACATAGGAGCCCTTACTTCCTTTGTTCGATGTTAATATTTTACTCATATGGCTTAATTAGACGCTAGCTTTTGTGCACAATCAGCGGTTAGAGCTTCTCGCAGTCCGGACTCTGATACCAATTGTTGTGCCTACAAGAAATTCATATATCCCCAAAATGATATGATATTGTTCACTTTGGGCCTAAGCCCTCATAGGTTTGATTTTGAACTCTACTCAATGTTTCATACCAATAAAGATAGTTTTTTTTTATAAATTCATGATCTTTCTCATATAATTCCAATGTAAGACTATGTTTGTAACCTTACAATCCCAACACTAATTATGAACTGTGTACAAGAGTTATAGTTTAATCGATCTACGTAAGTAGAATATTGATCTCGAACAAAGAAAATAGAGGCATTCTTATTCAGATTAAAAGGGCCAGACACCAAGCAGAAAGTCTTAGTGGATAGCCAGACAAAAAAATGTTGGAGCAATCTAGGTAATCTAAGTTTTGATGTTTGGACAAAAGTTTATGTTAGGTTTATTATTGTATTTTGATATGCTTTGTAAGTGTGCAGGATACAGGTAATAAGGCAGTTCAAGTGCGATCTTGGCAAAGAAAAAAAATCTAAGAAGAGACTTGACGGTGTAAGTTCAAGGAGGAACCTTGGAGATATAAGTCTAAGAATGACTTTGCAAGTAAAGAAAGATTCGATAATAAAAGATCGAGACGGAAGAAAATTCTTAAATGTAAAGCGTGAAGATAAAGATCCGTCCTCTGCCAACGCCGATTTACTTTTCTTAATACTTAATTATATAGTTGTTTAATTCTAACACCTGAACGGTTGCTTTCGTGGAGAACCAATTTGCTTGTCCTCGTATCTCTTCCTCCGATTCCGGTCTCAGTGGAGCTAGATTTAATCGATCTACTACTACTACTGTTTCCGTTGAACCGGCCGCCGGCTTAACCTCCTCTGACATCTCTATTTAACCAGTCGAATTAATTACGAATCCTTAATTTTTCACCTTTAAAATACTGATTTAACTTAGCCAGTTGAACTAATGAACATGTTGCAATTTTAAAATTAAATAATGTTCTTAGTTAAACGTCACAAAATATTTTCTCAAGCTAGCTTCAACCTTCACTGTATTATTATTTCTCAAGCAAAATATTAATCTATCGTAAGGATTTATATATGCTCTACTTATGATAATGTGTATTTATATACGTGAACAGGATTGCGGAGGGGATTAATCAGATTCTATCGGAACAAACCAGAAGAATCAATCAATCAATCAATATTTCCAAGAACTGACGCGACTTATAAAAAAACACACTGGGCAGAGGGCAATCTAACAAGGCATCTCCTGACCGGCCCATTGTGTTTTTCTTTTTCTTCCACTCTCTAACCGTCCGTCCATGCATCTTCGGTCTTCCCATCTCTCTTTTGTTTTGTCATACTGAATACTGCATACGGAATTGAAGCGAAGGCAGAGGTGATATGGTCACATCATGTTTTGGAACTCCCAACTACTCTACCCACCTACTTTCCCTGTTCCTCCTAGCTAGCTACTGCCCACTGCACGCTGACATTGATGGGTTGCACGAGTGGGTTTCGATAAGGAAGTGAAATGAATATAAATAAATAAATATCCAAAAAAAAAAAAGTAAAAAGAAAGAGCATAAAGAAGGGAGGAAGGAGTGGGTCGCATTCATTTCTGGCTTTAGGCTTAAATGTTCTATTTGTAGTGATCTCTGCGACGGGCAGCAACGGAGGGTTAATGTGTTGGGTCAATTCTATTGCAATGACAAGACAACTTTTGTTTTCTTATTCAATATTACTACTATTCTTTTCCTCCTTATTTAATTCTCGCATCCATCCCTGCAATGTGGAGACAAAAGAGGGGAGGAATCTTTCACTGTTAGCGTGCTTGTAAGATAGTGAGAGGCATAAATGCTCTTGCCGTGTCGAGAGATCTACTGAGATAGTGAGAGCCAAATGCAACTTAATTTATTAATTTATATATTTGATTTTAACCTTGCAAGTATAATATGCGTGAGCTAGGATTTCAACTGTCTATGAGAGCTCATCTCATCATGTATCATAACACCGGGGTTTATTGTCATAGTATTTCATTCTACCTTACATAATGTATAGACGAGTAAATCATAAGAGATATTTTATCCTATCACAATGGCTTTTTGCATGGAGAAGGCAGGCATCCAATGCGTCATTTTACACTTGCTAGGAAGTGATCATAAAGCCTATTGAAACAAACAAATATGTAAATATCAACTGTGTCAATCTGCAAGAACCACCGCGTTCTATTTTTTTATGATAAAAGATGATTACACTCACCTCAGACACCCCTTACAGTCCGTCCCAAGATTATGTAAATCAAAGTAAATTACCGGATCAGCTTATGGTCAATCGCCAAGTGGCTAGGGGGTGGGAGAAATTTTTTTCCTTAAGGCCATGCACACTATCGAGAATTGATTTCTGCCTCGTTGTAGAAAATATGTTATCCTCTAGCCAGCCAACTAGGAATCCTGTGGGGACAATGTGCTCCATTTTTTAAAAAATAATTCAGATATTCAACTATTCGAACCTACTAATCCTGGAGGTGACAAACCTAGTCTCATAAAAATTTTTTACTGCCTACCAGCGTAAATCAGAAAGCGCTCATGGAGGCTTATCTAAATAACGAACATTCTTAGGCCTTCTTCTCATCATGCTCCGTTTTTTGTGGCAAAAAGTCATACGCTGCCTCCAAGCGCTCCACATGACTAATCTCACAGTCATTTGCAAAGAAGTAAATCACGGTTGACTCTTTTTTTACCTTTTGTATAATGACCATTGTATGGGGGAAGGTAGAAACCTGATAAGGCGGGATCTCCATGCTTTTTTTAGTACAAACTGATTACTCTCGTTCCAGACATCCCTCACAGTCCGTCTCCAAGTAATGTGAAGTGAGATAAATCACGGGGTCAGCTTATAGCCGACTGCCAAGTTAACTAAAAGGTGGGAGGGGTTTTTTGGGAATCTTCTTTTATAGTAAAAGATGATTATACTCGTGCCCTCACAACCCATCCAAGGAGACCTCCGTTCTTTTGTAAAAGGTGAAATCTATCATCTTGAAACCTCCCGACTGTCTCATACCATTTGAAAGGAATAAATTAGGTAACCAAAGCTAACCATTACATGGGAGGGTAATTCCTTAGTCCTTATCGGAATTTAACCCTTACTCAATTCTACAAATCTATCATGTGATAACTAACCCGGCTATGCTCGGGGGCAAAGGAACCTCTATTCTTGACGGCAAGAGACAATTCATTCGTCCTCAGCATCTCTGTTAGCTCGGCTCCAGGTCAACATGCATGAAAGAGATAAATCATGAATGATTACTAGCGTGAGTAGTTAAACAATATATGGAAAAGGATAGACACCTAACTATATATCCACTAGGATTGAATTCCTAGATCTCTTCATAATAATTTCATTATGTACTAATTAATCTAAGGGGGCTAAGGAACTCTCATCTGAGGTGTTACCATCAATAAAAAACTCTTATTTGAGGTGTTACCACCAATAAAAAATTCTCATCTTACTCTAACGTAAAATTGCTTTAATGTGTTAATAACTCCTAGGCTCAATACATAGCACCTATTAATTCATACTTCATATTGTGGGACTGAATAATTTTTCTTAGTTAACTATGATTTTTTACATTCTTCATTTAATTTATACTTACCTTGCCGGCGTTGGATGTTAACACTCAAACACCGACGCTCAATATCTCATCCATCATTGAAAAGGTTCTCAAAAATTATTTATTATGCCAAACGTTTAAATCCACACTCGCATACGAAATTTTTACCCGAGTTCGAGTATTATAATTTTGCATTTATGGTCATTTTGACCATCAATTGTCATGCAAAAAGCTACCTGTGATCATTTATCATTTATAATGATCTTCTACGAAATATTCTCTTCTCTCTCCCCTTAACCCTCTTGTTGCCACATGTTCTTCCACAATTATGATCCAACTGTCCTCTTCATCTATCATTTGTAACTTTCCTAAAAATCACAGTAAATCATTAAAATTTTCTGTCTAAGTATAGCACTGAATTAATTAAATTATATAGATGTTTTTTGCAAACAAAAAAATGCGGGGACCAAAAATTTATGACTCAACAAGTTTCATGAGTCAAAATTAGAATTTCTCCTACTTTATACTGCTCGATCGATGGAAAGAATCCAAAAATTATAAAGGGTGCAAAACAAAGGAAATAAAGGATGATGATGAAACTTGTGCAAGGAATAAAAAAAATTGTGGATAAAAGAGTAATAGGATTTGTCTTCTTATAGATCGTCAATAAATGAGATACAAGGACCTAAGAGGCACTCCAAAAGAGGATTAAAATGACGCTAGAGATGCCACTTTGACACTCAAGTTAAGATTTACTTAAGGTCATATGCCGGAGGAAAAAGATGGAGAAGAAAAAGAGAACCTAGTGGTCTTGAAGGAATACTACTAGGTTGTAGTTAAGGTTTAATTTTATAATGAAACCTTCTAACGAAAAAAATGAGTTAAGGTTTAATCTAAGCTGAGGCCGTACTATGATACACAATGTTTGTCGAGTCTTTATCAATGACTCTTCTCCTAGAGAAAGGAAAGATTAATTTGTCTTATAGGCTACACCTAATGTCCTGTGAAATCATATAAGGGAGTGTGTATGGGATGAAGTTTTTCTCCATCTAATTGCATCGGATCAAAAATAGACTAGAAGTTGATATTAATCGAACGTATCATCATGAGGAGCTTCCACTCGACCACTCCTACCAAATCTTCGGGTCGAAAACTTACGGTAGGACACATGTTTTTCCGACTGGTGCTAACAACATAACTTCCCAATCTTGTACCATCAACCTTTCGAGCTTGAGTGGAGTCTCTATCTGTAAGCCCACCTGAGATTATGTTTACGATTCCTTGGGCATTGACATTCTCCTGACTTGCATCTTTCTCTTCTACACTTGATCGAGGCCAGAAGGATTTTTCAAGTTCCCTTGAAGGGGAATGAGATTGTCGATGCCAACCATGCTTGTATGGATCAGGGGATTTCCTTTTGCTTGACTTAGCCCTCTTGATACTCTACTATTCAGCTATTCATTCTAATTTTCTGGTATATTATTGTCAATCTCGAATGAAATGAGTACTTGATTGATAATAAGCACAATATTGAGTTACCTCCGGGAACTATTCAAGTTTGGGAGTAGGAGTTTGTCCACCTCCATAGCTTGCATCATCTTTTCTCCTTTCCAACTAAACTCTCAACCTCGCATGGGCAGAGGAGGAACTCTTTGTTCTTGATGAGCAATAACAAGAATTGGAGTTGGAGTTGACATTTCCTTTCTCTTTGCCGACTAGGCTTCCACTACTTCAATATACTTAAGTGCCCAAACTAGTAACTCTTCAAATTTAGTAGGAGGTTTTTTCCACCAAGGGTTTGAAAAAATTTCTACCAATCAAACCTTGTGAAAAGCACTGACTTATACTTCCGGGGTAATTGAGGAGGCATCCATGGCTACCCAATTAGACCACTTTAAGTATTTCTTCAAGGGTTCCTTTGATCTCTGTAGGAGGGTGAATAGATCATGAGGTATCTTCTGTATCTTCGACTGATTGCGAAGTGTTGCATGAATATGACTTTAAATTCTTCAAAGGTCTGGATTGAGGAAGCGGGAAGTTGACTAAACCATCTTTGGATGGAATCCAAAAGTGTAGTTAAGAAAATTTGACGCTTGACCCCATCCGTGTACTAGAGTAGCAGGGAAGTATTTTTGAACTTGCATATGTGGTCTTATGTACCAAGGTTAGGACCAATTCTTTTGGGAACCCCTAGATAAGGAGTTTCACTTAAAGACTTTGCAATAGGTTCCCCAATCGTGGACTTACCCCTCGGCAGAGGAGAATTCACTCGCGGCGTTCCTATTGGCCAGGGTACTTTCTAGTGAGCTGGTGTCATTTCAACTAATGGGGAATGTGGTTTGGTGGAAGGGTTTCTCGTTAGGAGAGGAGAAGGTTGTCCATTTAAGACTACTTGCACCGTGGCTGTCACAAAATTGTTGAAATCCTTAATTGCCATGGTCACAACGTTAGATCTTTTGGTATCATCTTCACACTTCGATTCAGGTCTTAACTCAGTGTTCTCACAGACAGCGCTAATTTGATTCTGCCAGTGAATGCTGACTGATGATTCGCCGGTGAGATGACTAAAGAGTCAAATTAAGCGTCAATTACCAGATGACAAGGAGGACGATGAGGTGATCTTTAAACTTGCACAGAATAAAACAAATCTGAAAAGAGGGTTAGGATGATGGCTAGGAAGTTCCCCGGTACAACTACTCTGACATTCAAGTTAGAGGAAGAAGATGGAGATTAGGATTTCTGTATATAGAACAGCATGTATGTTGTTGAGAATTAGACCAACGAATAAGCAAACAAATTACTTATATTACACTCATAATAACGACACTATAACACTTTTTGTGGATCACCTACAATTCTAAGGCCAGGAAAAAAAAGGAAAAACCACACTATGACTCACAGATTAATACTATTATTGATGATTAAAAACTGAATACATGGTAGAGTATTTATAGTACTCACCATGCAATCCACACCATTTAATACAATAAATCCTAACTATAGAAAAGTCTCATTCTTATCCGTTGAATGAGAAAAACACTCTTAACCACACATCTATCTCTTACCAAGTCGTCATCTTT
>JBBPFP010675504.1:0-16163 GCA_037974795.1 Kaempferia galanga | reverse complement strand
TTTAGTTAAGAGTTCAGCTAAAGTATATTTATGAGTCTTATTTTTTAACGTTTTACTGTATGCTGGAATATAAAATAGAAAGTCAGTTTTAAGAATTTTTTTGGATTGTATTATCTAATTTCCTTATGACGTGATGCCTAGGATTTCTTAGGTATGATACTTAAGTTCCTACTATCTTCCTATAGTTCTTTACCACTTAATTTTAGATTCCTACTCCACATACCCTCAAACAATCAAACTCTCCTCTTGTGTTGCATCATATTTGATATCAAAGCCAAACTAATGTCTGCAAGATTCAAGAGTTTTAGAGAAAAGCTGATTGATAGCCAATAAGATTAGATACTCAATTGCATTATGGAACAACTTATTGGCATGCAAATTCATCTTAATGGTGTTGAAGCCCTGATTTCTCAGTCTAAAAGTGATCGAGTTCAAGGGGGTAAGGAGAAATATCTGAAACAAACAATGATTTGATTCAAAAAGGGTTTCCAACACTTCAACAACAACAACCTTTTTCTAAGTGGTCTAGAAGATTTCTTATGGCACAGAACAATTATCAAGATGCTATTGTGATATCACAGAGAGTTTGAATTGAGGTGTCAAATTTCAAAAGGAAAGTGGATCACATTTTATTTGCTAATTGGCTTGTAATAATAAAAGAAAGTTTTGATTGGTATGACATAACATATGATTAGAGAGTAAGGTTTGCTCGAATGAAGCTTGTAGGTTTAGCAAAAATATGGTGGATTGGTGTTGAAGCAAACATAAGGAGAATGGGACAACCATCAATTAACATATGATAGGAGATGAAGGCTAAATTATAAGGGAAGTATCTGCCAATAAATTATTATGATAATCTATGTGATCAATTGATTAGTTTCAAGCAGAATAACTTGTTTCTGGTTGAATATATGCAAATTAAAGATAAGTGAAATTGCTGAAGATTCCAGACAAACCCTTGCAAGATTAGGCTAGATTGAGGTCTTAAATCAAAAGAGCATTGTTAAGATAATCATTTTACATTTTGCAACAAGCTTTCAAGTCGCATTAGATATGGAATACTTGCAGTATTCATTTGGTAAGAAGCTTGGAGTTCCAGCAGTTGGATCGATGAACAAAAGGATCCATGAAATCAACGAGTAAATGAGAGAAGTATTTGTCAACTCATTTAATTGTAGAGTAACTGGAAACCACCTAAATTCAAAAACAAGGCAACAAATGCTTCAAGTGTCAATCACCAAAGCCACACGACTTACAATTGTGTTAAAATGAATATACACGAGCAAAAGAAAAAAGAAAAGAAATTTCTTTTGATTATGAAATTTATATGAAGATGATTTATAAGAAGATGAAGACATTTATTTGGCAATTGTAATTAGGTGTGTTCTTACTACTCTAAAGTCATGGTGAAGATTGAACACGAAAATTTATTTTTAAGATGCTGGTTTGTTGTGGGAATCAAGCACACAAGTTTATCATTAATGGAGGAAGTTGCATGAACATTGTTTTAACATTTATGGTGGATCGCCTCAAGCTTCCTAAGCAGCCACATCAACAATCTTATTAGGTTGGATGGATAGATAATACCTCTATTCGGTAACACAATGCTGTTTTGTTTCTCTTTCCTGTGAAAATTATAATATTTGGTGTGACATTATCCCTATGAAAGCAGCTCATATTTCTTGCAAGACCTTGGTTGTATGATCAAGATGTGCATTATTGTGGCAAGAAGAATACATGTACTTTTATGTTCGTTAATATGAAAGTGTTATGGAAACCAATGTGGACTGCTAAAATGAATAAATAGAAGCAAAAGACGGCAAACATTGTTACTAGTAATACAAATTCTCTTCACATTTTGACTAAGAAAAATTTCCAATGAGAGGGCAAAAACAATTCCCTCCTAAATATATGCTCTTATAATCAAAGAAGCGAAGGAAGTAATTACTACCAAAGTTTCCTTAGTTCTCCCATAAATCACTATGTTATTGAATTTTTCTAATGTCGCTCTAGAAGAATTATCTATTAACCTTCCATTGATGTGTAAAATTTAACTTACTGCTAACTTTATACTAGCTTCACAATTTCCCAGTCTACTAGCCTATCGAATGACTCCAAGTGGTCATGTAGAATTGAAAAGCCAAGCAGATGAACCACGATCTAAGAGTTGAATTCATGAAAGTCTAAGCCCATGTGCCATCCCTACATTGTTGATGCCAAAAGAAGATTATAGTTGGTGCATATGTATTGACAGTCATATGACCAACAAGATCACCATCAAATATTGATTTCGAATTCCCTATCTTGATGATATGTTGGATATGTTACTAGGATTTTAAGTATCATCAAGTACACATAATGCTTGGAGATGAATATAAGACAACTTTTAAAACTAAAGATGGCCCTTATGAATGACTTGTGATTTTTTTTGCCTTTCTAATACTCCTAATTCATTTATATATCTTATGAATTTATAACTATAAAAATTTATTAGAAAATTTCTGGTTGTTCATTTTGATGATATCGATGCGTAGAACACTACAAGAAGTTAGAAGCTTTCATAGCCTAACAGCATTTTACTAGTGATTTATCAAAAAATTTAGCACTATTATGACTCTTATAATTGGTTGTATAAAGAAATAACTAATTGTATGAAGAAAGATTGGTGTGCTTGAACCAACATAGCTTAACAAGCTTTTTAAGAAGGAAATGATTTGTTGAAACACCAATGCTTTGACAACTAGATTTATCAAGGTTTTTGAAGTGACGTGATGTATCTATGTTGGAATTGGAGATGCATTAAGTCAAGAAGGACATCTTATTGCATTTTTTAGTGAAAAGATGAATGAGGCAAAACAATGGTATTCCACAAATAGCAAAGAGTGTTATGTAGTAGTTCTATCTTTGCACTATTAGTGACAAAAGGTTGTTGTATATTCTGATCACTAAGCTCTTTAATACATCAATTCTTAAAGTAATTGACATGGGAAATGAGTCTCCTTCCAAGAATATACCTTGAAAACAAGACAACTGATGCACCCTATTGAAAACAAGGTAGTTGATGCACTCAACAGAATGATATATATTTTTTCTTTTATAGCTGTATAAGTGATGGGGTTTGATCTACTACCTTTTGGGCAATGATTTTAGTAATATATTTGTTAGCTTGTTTGTTTGACAACTTAGTGAATTCTTATATTTTTCACTGCATTATAATATCTCATAAAGGGAACCACACTTTGTGAAATACTTCTCTCCGTGAGCAAGTGATATGGGAATTATATGTTGGAGGGACTACACGTCATCTTAGTGAATTCTTATATTTTTCACTGCATAATAATTATCTCATAAAGGGAACCACACTTTGTGAAATACTTCTCTCTGTGAGCAAGTGATATGGGAATTATATGTTGGAGGGACTACACGTCATTTTGGAAAGGATAAAACTATTACAATAGTCGACGACCACTTTTGATTGGCTTGGCCTCAAAAAAGATATGGCTAAGATTGTTTCTTGATGTCACAAATGCCACTTATCTAAAGGAAGAAAGACAAACTTTAGGTTTGTATATGCCACACAAACCATGGTAGGATACTAGTATGAATTTCATGTTTGATTTACTTAGAACCATTAGACGACCTGACTCAATATTTGTGGTGGTGCATCACTTTAAAAAATGACACATTATATATTATGTTCAAAATTTGTAAATGTTGTTCACATTGCTAAGTGCTTCTTCAAGGAAGTTGATTGTCTTCATGGTTTGCAATTTTTCTTTGACCAAAATGTAAAGTTCACAAAACTTATTGAAAATGATAATATGAAATTGAAGTTTTTTTTTTCCGTCGACTCTCAAACAGATGGTTAGACATAGGTTGTCAACAAAAGCTTAAGTTTGGGAAACTTTTTTTGTTGCTTGGTTGGAGAGCATGATACATCATGGGATCAAACTCTTCCTATGGTTGAATTTGCACATAATAATTCTGTGAATAGGTCCACTACACAGTTCATTTGAAACTATTACATGTATGCTTCCTAAAAGGACAATTGATTTGGTTTCTTAACCGTTAGTGGCAAGACAGACAAAGTGCTAGAGCTGATGCTTTTAGCAAACACATACAAGATGCACATGATGATGCCAGGTGAAAGATTGTTATGAGCAATAAAAGATATAAGAAACGTGCTGATCTGGAAAGAAATTTTGTAGAATTTGAAAAAGGTGATATGATTATGGTTCGTATAAAATTAGAATAATATCCAAAAATGGTTTATTGGAAACTTCATTCAAGGAATGCTACTCCCTATAAAATCCTAAAGAAAAAGTGCTCAATGCTTATGCCCTTGCTTTACAACTAAACATGGGTATTAACATCTTCAACATTAAGGATCTCACCTTATATTCTAAACATGAAGATATTATGACATATAATAAATTTAATGTTCACTTGCCATCGGTTCAAACATTTAAAAAAGAAATTGAATATGTAACTGATTAGTAGATAGTGTTAGCAAAGGAAGGTGGTTATCAAAAGTATATCGTCAAATAGAAAATATGACCCTTTTTTGAATGCACATGGCAAGGCATGTGGTTATCAGAAGTAAATTGTCAAATGGAAGATACGACCCTTTTTTGAATACACATGAATTATTGATGATGAGTTCTGATAGTTGAATCAAGATCTTTATGAAAGATTTCATGCTTTTAACTTGCTAGGGTGTAGTTTTTCTCAATTGGGAGGGATGATGAAGACACGTGGCATCTCCTCTTATAGTCTATAAGAGCAGAAATAAAAATTCTAAAGCTTGAATTTTAATTTGGCATATTTTAGAAAATGATGCATCTATTTTGGATATGATGTAAAGGCCATAGTTTCAAAGTCAAGAGTTCCATCAAAGTATATTTATGAGTCCTTTATCACTTTATGTTTTCTATGTTAAAAGCCCATCAACCTATAAATATGTTTTGATGTACTGCTGGAATAAACAATAGAAAGTGAGTTTTTAAAAAAATTTCCAAATTGTGTGATGCAATCTCCCTACTGTATGATACCAAGCATTTCTTAGATGTGACGACTAAGTTTCTACTACCTTCTACAATTCTTTACCACCTAGTTTTATATTCCTACTCCATATACCCTCAAACAATGAAGCTCTCCTCTTGTGATGCATCACAGTTATTCATAGGAATGAATTTAATATTGTTGAGTTTTGTCCTTGCGCCACTACATAACTTTATTCCTCTTGTTTCCCTATATATTGTAGAAAATGGCATCCTTAATGGGGGCAAAATTCTCCAAGTCGTTAATAGCGAATCAAGTTACACATCTTATTTGCTATAAATTTGAAGGTTAGTATCACTTGTCTTAAGCATTCTACATACATAATTCTCAATGATTTTGTGTTACAATTGCATATAGTTGCATTTATTTGTTATTTTGTGACCATAATCACTTATAATCAGAGATTGACAGAGTTGTTTGTTACACATGGGTGCCTATACATGTGTCTTTCTTGATTTTGCATGCTGATATATTGTATATTTAATCATCTATGCAGAAAGGATATTGTTGATTGGGATGTATCTTAAACGTGTCAAATTCCTCAATGCATGATTGTATATACAAATGAGCACTACATGAAACATTAGGTTGCATTTGGTTTGTTAATTCTAAATTTTTTTTCTGTTCTCAATTTCTGAAAATTAATTTTCCAAAAAGGCAAAATGTTTTTTGAGAAAGTGAAACAAAAAAAAAATGAAAATTATGAGTATTTCATTGAATTTTTCCCATGATTGCAAAATGTGTATTTTTTATTTATTATAATTTTAATCAATTTTCAATATACGTAGAGTGGATCACACTTATTTGAAGAGAATCAAAATTACCAAGAGAAAATTAACTAAAATAATTATACATAATATAACATACAAATGGAATTGCTGATGAAATATTGGAAACTAGAGGATAGAAATTAGTATATGCTTCAATTTCCATGTTGTTATAAACTAAATGCAATGTTATCTCTTACATTTATTCATTTGTGAATGCTAGAACAACACATTGATATCAAGCTATGGTGAGTCATGTATGTTGTCCTTGCTGATAATCATCTTGTTGTTGCCATACTTCTGAAATAGATTATCCCTCTAAGTTTTTAATTGAAGACAATGAAATGCACAATAGACAACATGTTCACTCAGTGCTCATAAAATTTGTCAATATCGAAGAATAATAATTTTTCTTAGCTCTTGACATAGTCAAAAAATATAATTCTAGGAAGCTAGGTGAAATTAAAAAGAAAATGAATATGAATTATAGAGAAAATTCTCATAATTTTCATTTCCCATTCCAATTTCTTGAGAACATTTTTTTTCCCATTTTTGGGAAAAAACTATTTTCTAGAAATTGAGGACAAAAACAAATAATCAGAAAACTTTCATGACCTAAATGCAATCTTAATCTGCAGCAAATTTAGATGTTTTATTTTGTGTTTTTAGATTTAAAAAAATGAAATATTTCCTTCCCCCTCTGTCTCTCTCTCTCTGAATTATGACGCTTTATCCAAATATATGCTTTAATGGCTTTTAGGTGAGAAATATGAGCTTGCTAAGAAAGTGAAGATCAAACTTGTCAATCATCGATGGCTAGAGGATTGGTAAAGTTAGACTAATTTTTTTCCTTTGTTTCCATGGAATTGTGATTTTCCATATTAACTACTAGCCACAGGAAAAGGAAAACAAAATTTGACTGTTATTTTATGTGCATTCTATTCCAGCTTAAGATCATGGGAAATTTTGCCAATTGATAGTTATACAAAGAGGTCAGGCCCATACTTCTAATTTTTTTCCCCAATGTTTGTTTTTTGTATCAGTATGTGTATGAATAATTCTAGTTGTTTTAGATAAATTTGCTTAAGCTTATGCTGATATTGGAAAAGTACAAACCTACTACAACTTGTATACATATGTAGTATTCTAAATCCCTGATGATTTGCTATCATGTTTAATCCTCTCAAGAGTATCCTCATCTCTTTCTAATTATTTTCTTGCATATCGATGAGAACCAAACATCATAATAGTTGGCCCAGATGATCTATGTGATGGCTAGAATAAATAACAATTACAATAGAAGCAGCATATTCTCTCTGTGTTTTTTTTTTTCATATTGATATATTGGTTTGCCTTTCATTTCTTTCAACTTTCGCCTCTCAGCTGTTGGTTTCTCCTTCTATGTTCATTTGTTTTCCTTGTTTTGTCCCACTTATTTGTGGTTTTAGTTTGAACAATGAGCTGGCTAAAGTTATCATTTGTTAATGACTTGGGTTCATTCATGCCGATTGGTTCATTCCTGAACAACTTCTAGCCATAATGCAGGGTATTAAAACAAGATCAATTTATATCAGCTGATACCATGAACTATGTATGTAAATTTATTTAATTTTTTTATTCAAGTTATTCTGAATTATTCTAATAATTAATTGCTCAATAGCTTTTAGCTAGGGATTAACCACAAAAAAGCCCTCTTCAAAACTATATTTTTATGTCTCAACATTTATTTTTGCTTCTTAGTCCGGATTATTGCCATTTTATTTTACATTGTTTTGAAAAGTTCTATTTGTCATTAAGAAAGATAATTTTAACTTTCTATTTCAAACAGCGGATGGGAATTAGAGATTTTGGAATCTGAGGCAAAGGATTCAGATGAAGAGACTGGTGTTAGCAAGAATTCATTGAGGCAAAATAATGTAAAATATTCTAATTTTGGAGGTACCATGCTTAATGGAGGTTCTGATTTGTCCAGTCAGTTTACAGGACAGTTTCCAAATGGTAATGCTGCAATTGTCAATTCCACGTTTGCTGGAAAACCTGTCACAAATAGTGAATCAATCATGACATCATTCAAGAACAACGATTCTCGAAAATCTATGTCGGGTTGCAACAGTGGCAGCAAAAAAAATCATCCGAATGCAGGAGATTTTTCTCCAACTAGCAGATCTCGTGTTAGAAAAGACTCTATGATTGCCATTGAACTATTGGACCAAACTGTTTCTGATTTTAAGGAGGCTGGTTCATCGCCCACTGAAACAGTTTCAGCATCAAGTGCAGCAGATATGAAATCAAGCGCTCCCAATCTTTCAAAGAAGCCTTCTGAAAATTCCACTTCTGTAAAATTGCCTGTGAATATCTCTACACCCTCAAGGAATTTTTCTTTAGAAAAAATTTTGAAAGGTGATTCTGATATAATGCCATCAGAACGGAATAGTGCAAGTGATGAACCAACAAGTCTTCAAGGTTTAACCACTCAAGTTACAACGAATAATATTGCTAGTGCTTTGCCTCAAAAAAGGAAATCAATGTCTTTGCCAAGAGGGGACTCAAAGTCTCCCAAGTCAGAATGTCATAGCTTCCCCATACATTCTTCCTCCTATAATCCATCTCCAAACACTAAATTGACAGCTATAGAAACACTTGTTACACCTCCGGCAGAGAAGGATCATCTGACTTTGGATACAAACCACACTCTGGAAGGTACTATGGATTCAAATGGATCAATTAAAAAAGCTCCAGCCTCAAAGTTCAGATCACTTTACCGTCAGAAAAAGTCACTATCATGTGGGAAACATGTAATAGAGAAAAATTCAAGAAGTATGCATTCAGTTTCAAATATAAATGGCCACGGCGTTTCTAGCCCAAAGCAGGCCTTATCTGACCAGGAATACAGAACAGAAGAATTGTCCAAAACCACAGCTATTACTGATATATTTGTTTCTTCGTCAGCTAGAAAGGCACTTATAGATTTGTCTGCAAATGATGGGCCAATGCAAGTGGAGAACAAACAAGAGCTAATGAATTACATAGGGAACCAGTTTGGTTCAGTGGTCGCCGGTAAGCATTCTGATGAAACATTTTGCAACAAGGAAAGGCCTGAAACATATCTGGGTGGTCCAGGAGAACCTGAACTTGCCACCACAGCTTCAAACGATGCAGTTGCTAATATTGGTATTCAAAATCTAGTGGGGAAGAATAATGCACATGCTGATGGGTCTGAGGAAGACCAGGCTTCCCTATCTCTCGATGACAGATCTTTGGTAAATGAAATTCCCTCAAGCACTGTAAATGCTGATGGGTCTGAGGGAAACAATGCCAAAGTTTCGTCTGGTTCCCACAGAAGAAAGGTTGTTGCTAAGAGGAGTGTCAGTAGCAGATATAAGCTTAATGAAATGAACAGCAGCAGGAAGGAGAATAATGTTCTGGATCTTGATAAAGTTGTCATGAATACCAAAGTTGTGCCTGATAAAAATGGCAAGGCTAAGGCACCAAATGATAAGCACATTAGCAGAAACTTGAAGAACAGGGTTGTTGAGCCACTCTATGATAATAAGGTTACAAAGGAAAGAACAGAAGCCACAGATTTTCCTACACCCTCAAGTATCAAAAAGGATGTAACCATGCATTCAAAGCAAACAATTATTGATGTTGAAAAGGAGAACAAGCCTGATGAAGCTGGTACCTTCAGTTCTAATTCTTCTAATTTTCATAGCAGTAAACCAGTTAATGAACATGACCAAGAAATAGTTAAGACTCCAGACATGAGCTACAAGATGGAAACACCCAGTACTACAAAGATTAGCTTGGATCCTGCATGGTTCATTTTAAGCGGTCATCGCGTTCAGAGAAGAGAATTTCGGGTAATGATAAAAAGACTTAGAGGGAGGATTTGCAGGGATTCTCATCATTGGTCTTATCAAGCTACACACTTCATAACTCCAGATCCATTACGCAGGACAGAAAAGTTCTTTGCAGCAGCTTCTGCTGGAAGGTATGTATGCAACTCGTGTGTGCTTCGTGGCTCGGTGATTTAGTTTCTGCTATCAAATTGATAGTCGATTCATTATGTTTAGATTGACTCCAAAGATAATACTGTTTAGGATTTTTTTTTACTGGATAATTTTATTTCATTTGGGTTTTAACCAATGATTTGCTTGGCGGTGTTTTTGGTTTGTGTCATAAAGTAAATGTTTCACACATTCCACTTGGTTGTTAATTCTCAATCTTTTCCCTTTTCATTTCTTAAACTCAGGTGGATTCTAAAGACAGATTATTTGACTGCTAGTGTTGAGGCTGGAAAATTCTTGGACGAAGAACCCTTTGAGTACTACATGAAAGGTCTTACAGAAGATGGTACAATCAGCTTAGAAGCACCAAGGAAATGGCGACTCTTAAAGGAACGTACAGGGCATGGTGCCCTTTATAGGATGCAGATTTTAATATATGGAGAATGTATTGCACCGAGCCTGGTAGGAAATTTTATCTACTTCTAGTTAGTTGTTATATAATTCTATTTAAGTTTCATTTTTTTTGGTTAAAATAGACAATCTCTTTGGTTTTTTCATCCTAAATTTTCATCTGGATTACTGTACAATATTATCTTAACATTAACATATGAACAAAATTATTCATATGTTTTTTACTCTACTGAATCAGGATACACTGAAGCGCGTGATAAAAGCTGGAGATGGCACCATTCTAGCTACCTCTCCACCATATACTCGTTTCCTTAATTCTGGCGTTGACTTTGCCATTGTCAGCCCAAGTATGCCACGAGTTGACTTGTGGGTGCAGGAGTTCTTGAGGCACGAGATCCCATGTGTAGCGGCTGATTACTTGGTAGATTACATTTGCAAGCCGGGATATTCACTTGACAGGCATGTGCTCTATAAAACACATGTTTGGGCTGAGAAGTCGCTTGCAAACTTGTTGAGCCATTCCGAGGAGATCAGTGAAGATTTTATATCGACTTCAGTAGAAATAATTGATGATCTCAGATGTGCTATTTGTGGTTTGTGCGATAGGGGTGAGGTTATGCTAATTTGTGGAGATGAAGCTGGTACCGTTGGATGTGGGATTGGTACCCATATTGACTGTTGTGATCCCCCACTTGAATCTGTTCCTCAGGATGATTGGTTCTGCTCCAAATGCAACAGCTCGTCAAATAAGGTTAGCGCTAAGAATAAAAAAGCTGTGCAGAAAAGAAAGAAACGTTCCTCTAGAACTAAGTGATTCTTCTACACCTATAGTTAGTACTGCTTCTATAATGTTGCATTGGATACTAGTTTTTTTTTTTTTGCAACTCGTTCTTGGTCTTTGCATTTCCACCCTTGACGTTGGGATTGCTGGTGAAGACTTATTGGATGTGATATTTAGGAATTCACTGTTAAGTATTAACTGCTTGTTTATATAAGTAGAATGACCAAATGGTAGCTACTCTGTAATTCACAGAAACCGATTATTCCATTTGGTAAAAGTATTAATAGTGTTTAAATTTTTATATCGTCTCTTATTTTGAAGCTAAAGATTGAAGATTTTGCAATGATTAATTCAACAGGATTTTCTAGTGGTGTGCATATGATTGTGGGAGGGAGGAATTTTAAGTTTGTCATTGTTTGTTCATTATTTTGATGGACTACAATATGGCACTCGATGCCATTAACCAAGTCATGGATCAAAGAGAGATCTTCAAATTAGGGAGATTAACAAGCTTTGGAGGGTCAAGGCAAAAGGTCCGGTACAAAGAGAAGGGTGTGAGTCTGTAACGATAACTGGCAATCAGGTGATTTTAAAGCAGCGGCAAAGAGCATAAATCTGATAAAGAAAGTGATAGATTGATAATAGAGATAATTTAGTGCCTTTTTTTCATTGTTTATTTTTCGCTTTTTCTTTCAGTCAACCTCTTAGCTTTCTCTCCATTTTCTTTCCCTCTTCCTGTTATTTTTTTTCACCTCAAGTAATCACAACCTAAAGGAAGAATAAAAAATATAATCGACAATTCCCTTTTTTGTCCCATTATATGGTTGGATTAGAAGGTCCGGGGTCTCTATTCATCTTCATTTATATATAGGGAGAGAGCTCATTTGATCTAAACATGTACAAAGGCACAATCAAGATTATCATATTGAAGCCTTGTGTTTTGCAAGATCGTCATGGAACTTTGTGCTATTTACATTGAAGGAAAGAAAGAGAAAGTATCATACTTCTCTTTTTATTCCCTTGAGTTAATACAAAGGAAAAATTTATAGTATCTCCATTTATAAATTTGTCATTATACTAATTTATCTTTATATACTCCTTATTTATTCAACTCTGTGCTCTGGAAATCAATTCAAGTTAGAATAAAATATATAAAAAATCACAAACCTAATAAATTTAATCAAACATAATCTAAACATTTAAAAATAGTTAATTACCCTCGAACCAAAATAGAGACAATAAAAAAACACAAATTAAATTAAATTAAACCAAACTAATATAACTTGTGTAATAAATTTAAAACTTACAAGTAATTAACAAACACAAACTAAGAAAAACATCCCTTATTAATTTTAAAAACGATAAATGAATAACTAACCTTTAACAATGCAAGTAAAAAAACAGAAGCTCAAATTAAACTTAAAGTTTGAATAAACAATTGCCTAGGAATAATTAACAATTATGGAGAAAGGCCTTTCTCTCTTTCCCTTTTCCACTAAGTAAATATAACCTTAAACTAATGACGGAGTCAAGATAACTAATGACTGAGTCAAAAATTTTATAACCTCTAATAGGGGAGTCAAAAAAAAAAAAAAAAAAAAAAATCCCTGGCTACCTTTTTCTCTCAGATTCTTCCTTTCTCCCACAGTAGATAATTAATCGATCATACTACTAGAAGATAATCCAACTCCCCTAAAGTAGTCACTTGGCGAGCAAGCACAAAACAAGATAATCACTACACTTTGTTGCTATAATCATGACCCACTTAAGTTAATGGCCAAATAACCACCTCATTAAACCAAATGCAAACGAAACTAAATCAATCTACCATCCACTCAAGTCACTCTCATAATTAACAGGGAAGTGCATTCATTCATGAAACAAAGAAGTCCTTGATTCACATGATCAACCATGTGCAGAGCATATCTGACCAGTTCCATCTGTTACAATATCTTTATTTTTCATTTTTGGTAAAAAAGAATAATAATATTTTGTTTGTCTTGGGTGGAAGAGGAGTTTCAACCAGCATGTCATGGGCTTCCTTCAATTCCGTTAGCACTTAATTCTGCGAGGGATAGAATTACAAATCTTTAATTTGGACTAAAAAATCAATCAAGTTCATGGCTTTGATCAGAAAGGAAGCTTACTGCATCCTCTGCACCGATTGTGCATGTCGGCTTTCGAGGTGGTAGCTGATGAGGAGGAGTGCGCTGCAGCGAGTTATAAAGAAATCAAACCGAGAAATGAAAGAATAAGAATGTTGAGATCCTTATGTGGTGATTCTTTGTTGTCAGCATAAGATGAATTGTACCTTCAACTTGGGCTTCAAAGTTTCAGTAGCAGTTACTGCCTTTGGACTGGTTGCTTGCTGCGGAAAGGGAGAAATAGCAGTCAATTCATTTCGCAAAATCTCCAAAGTTGACAAATCTAGCCTTATTGAATCAAAAGAGGAGATGCATTTCACAAGCAAATTTAGACTCAACCCCCTCTTTTTTTCACAATGCCAAATGCACTTTAGAATTTGAAAAATACACTGCTATGGTACTCACTTAAAACAGATTCATCTAGTGACACGGTTAAATATCAATTCCTTGATAGCAAATACAAATAGATTGACTATAATTGTCCAGCTAATGCCTTTAGAATTTTCTTGTCGGTGAAAAAAGTACTGATGAATCCATTTCTTTAGACACATTCTTTTAGAATCTAATTTAAAGAATGGTTTGGAGGTTGATACCTTGCCAAGGACCCAATCAGCAGAATCAAAGTAAGCTCTTTTATGGTCCTGCAACCAACCAAAATTTAAGAAATAAAATCAACTCAATCACTGTTTAACAAAACCAATGTGTCTAGATCATTCTTTGGTCTCCCTAAGTCAATTTTGCATTATTTTCTTATATCATTTTGTGGGAATTTTCTTCATTAAGATTCCCTTCACTTTTCATGCCAATTCTAGTATTATACTGTATGAACTTGCCTACTCGTCGACGCCGAAACTCATGCATCTCTAGTAAGGGTTGCTATGTTCAAATGGAAGCATTATATTTCAGAAGTTAAAAAACTTACCTTCGAGATTAGTGGTTTCTTGGGTGCAATTCCTCCATAATTTTTCCCTATGCATATCTGAAATAAAGTAGGATAAAGAAGAGTAAAGATCGCGGCAATATTACACTTCGAAAGCTTTAGTTTAAAAGAAAAATGTCTAGTAGTCTTCAAATAAAGTTCTTTGGTTTCACAGAGGCAGAGGATGTTATTATCATGCCATCAAACCTTGTTTAGAGTAAATTGAGTGTATTTACCTTAATATCACATCACAACACCCCGTTTGTAGATTTCAATTTTTTTTCTTTCCCATTTACCAGCAAATCAAAAAAAGTATTTGATCCATACACATCCAACAAACAAGAGGAAAATTGATAACCAAACACAGAAATATGGAAAACTAAAATCACTACATCACCAAGAACCAAAGAAGGGGGGAAAAGATTAAAAACCCTTACCTCTTCACCTTGAGGAGCTATACTTCCTTGATTGCAGCCGGCCATCTCCTATCCTCCTCCCTCTACAAAACAAAGAAGTGCGGTGCCTTAGACTCTACATAACTAAACCTCAACCCTAAACTTGCAACAAAAGATAGAAGGAGAAGGGTAGCAATAACACCTTGTGACGAGAAGAGAAAGAGGAGGAGACGAGATGTGGAGGAAGCAGAGGGAGGGCAGAATAGCAACATCTTATAGCACGGCAAGGGGGAAGGGAACAAAAAAGGAAAGAAGGTGAGATGAATGGGGCATCTCATAATGAGGGCAGTAAGCAAGGTATGAGGGATAGAGAAAGCCAAGCCGTCACCCCTCGACTTGGATCGGAAGCTGCCAAATTTGCTACTTTCCTCCTGATCGAAACTCCAAGTTCGGAACCGAATCGGTTGGTCAAACCCTAGATCTTACTGCCCAGCCGACACGCCGCCACCCTCTTGGCACCCGAATCTATCCGTCCAAGATCCTCCCAAAATTCATCAATTGCCGTTGACCATGGTCCACTCTGGTGGCGGCCACGGCCAGCCATGCTTCTCGGGCCTGTTCTTGGGCCCAGATTCCAGAAGGAATTAATTGCCAAAGCTACTTTTTCATTATTATTATTTGATAATTCAGTTTCATCTAATTAATTTTAAAGATAAATCATTTTTTTAAAATTTATTTATCAGATAAATTTAGAACACAATTATCCGAGAGCTTCGAGTGCCGTTAGATTCGTAGTGGACTTTGTCAATAACGGGAAAGATACAGACGCAATCTTTGGTTTGCCTCGTAGATCTTGTGTGAATCCAATGCATCTGACCGGTTTCATTCCTAGGATTCCATCTTTTCAAGGCAAACTCTTGCACAACCACCAACTAAAGTTGTTAACTTACTCGGTCAATTCTCTGAACTTGACTTGTTCAACGCATCGTGTGTCGTTTATGGAAGAAACAAGAAGAGTTTTGGAATTCAAATTCACTGTATACTGAGTTTACTTGTATTCTCTTGGTGGCTTCTCGACATGCGACACGAGCAGATTCACAAAATTACACGCTTACTTTTATATTTCTTTGAATTTACTTTTAGGAAAAAATACGAGGGTACCTAATTTTTTTTATAAAAGAGTATTTTATCCCACTAATAATTTAAATACAATTATCCAACTATCCTCTATAATACTATTTTAATTATTATCTCCCATCTATAATTCTCACCTAAATTCTAAACCGATGGTTAGCTGTATCAACTACGAAATCGTAGCTACTACATGTGCTATAACAATTACGGTTTATAGCTGCTACAACGTGAATGTTATGTAAACAAATCAAATATATATTGTAGTAATTATGAAACTGTAACTACTATGATGTGAATATTTTTTAATAGATTAAGTATGTATTGTAGAAGCTACGAAATTATAGATACTATAATATATGTAACAACTATAGTTTCATAGCTACTATAACACATCTATGTTTCAGAATTTAGGCTAAAATATAGGCAGTGAAATAATAAACTAGAGGATAATTAGATAATTGTACCTGAATTGGTATGAAGTGAGACATCTTTTAATAATTAGTTCTATGTCAATCAAAAGTCATTTGGCTATCAACTGATTTTG
>JBBPFP010674400.1:0-16164 GCA_037974795.1 Kaempferia galanga | reverse complement strand
GCCAAAGATATAGCTTTAGATAGTTTTACTTTTTGACTTTGTAGGTGGACCAACTCCCACGCTATCCGGGCTTACGCGCTCCAACAAGTAGTATCAGAGCACCTACAAGTGGTAGCAGCGCACCAACAGTTTGGGCGCTTGGACCCTTCCGGAGCACGGACGGGAGCCGTGTAAGGCAACCTGCAATCCGGGCACCTAGAATTGGATAAATGTTTATCTCCTCCCCATTGATGAGCCATTCGCAAGGGGAATAAATTTTGACCACCTAGGGTGCCCGGGCCGGTCCGGCCGCCTGGGATAGCTCGAGATCAGTTTTACCAGAGGCTATAAATAGAGCCCTGGTCTCTTGTTTTCTACTTTCCAAACACTGACAAACAACTTTTATTTGAGGTTTAAAGTTTCTAGCATCAAAGATTTGTACGAGGCTTCTACACCTCCGCAAAAGGAGTTTGATCAAGTAGAGCTTCAACTGCCTTGGAGTAGCGATCCTCTGATCACAATTCAAGTAATCCTTTGTGCCTCATACTTAGTTTCTATTTTCATTAATTTACTTAACCTGTGTTTGGTTTAGCTTAATAGTTTGAATTGCAGGACTTATCGACCTCCACCTAACTGACCCCACACGGTCTAACACCTTTCATGAGCACTACTTTTGAAATTTTCACTTCCGGTTAAATATTATATCCTCTCTCTATATATATCGAACTGATATCCTACGCGCTGCACTGTGCACACGATTATGTGTGCGCAGAGGTTATTAGCCGATTTTTTAAAAATTTCATATTTAATTAAGAAAATTAACATTTTATTAATATAAATTCTAAATATATTATTATACCCCATAAACATTTAAATTTTTTTTATTTTTTATTTTTCTTTTAACTTAACATTATAATCCAATTAGGAAGCATAAACCCTGCAAGTAAAATCTTAAATTTTTTTTAAACTCTTTATCCCTAAGGTTCGTGCTTCCCAATTGAGTTATAGAGTTTAGACTTTCTAATTGGGTTATAGTGTCAACTGAAAAAAAATTAAAAATAGATATTTATAGGGTACAGTAATGCATTTAGGGTTTATATTTAATGGAGTATTAATTTTTTAATTAAATTAAAAAAACGCTATAACCTATGCGCGTGTGTGTATATATATCCTCTATTTTTTAATTTAATTAGAAAATTAATATTTAAATTTAAAAATAATCCCTAATATATTGTTATTATACCCATAAGCATATGAAATAGGTTCATTTTAATTTTTTTAACTTAATATTATAATTCAATTAGAAAGTTGAAATCTCATAGATAAAATGTTAAATTTTTTTTAACAACATTTTATCCCTAAGGTTCAAGCTTCCCAATTGGTTTATAGTATTTAAGCAATAAAATTTTAAGATTTTACCTCTATGGTGCATACTTCCTAATTGGGTTATAATATTAGATTTTTTTAAAAAAAATAAAAATGAATAAATTTGGATGTTTATGGGTATAATAACAATATATTAGGGTTTATTTTTAAATTTAAATATTAATTTTCTAATTAAATTAAAAAAAACAGAGGATGTTAGCCTACGCGCGCACAGTCGCGCACTATGCGTCACGCAAGCTAACAAATCCCTATATATATATATAGCCTAAATAGTGTATCCTAAACCTTAAAAAAAAAGGTTAAAACTAGGCGCACACTAATAAATGAACAACATAATTTTATGTAGAGAGAGAATTTTGTTACACTACACATTTATTCATAAGCAACCTATAATTACCATGTTATTTCTTAAAATTTTTTTATTTTCTTTAGCCTAAATAAACTCTAAACCCTTAATCATAGACCCTAACAAAATTTTTTTAAAAAAATAATAGTAAATACTCACGGGTGGGTGTATATGGTAACATTTATATATAGAGAGAGAAAGGGATGATATACTGCACATCCATCCGTGGGCAGTTAGTGTTATTAAAAAAAAATCCTTTAGCCTAAATATTATACCATAAATCATAAACCTTAGATATATATATAGCTGCTACAATAAAATAGTTGCTACAACTATAACTAGAAATTGCTACAACTGTTGTAGCAACTACTTTAATTGTAGCATCTATTTTAACAGTTGTATCAACTACTTTAATAGTTGTAGAAGCTACTTTAACAGTTGTAGCAGCTATTTTGAAGTAGCTACTACAAATGCATTCAATTATAGCAGGAAAAAAAGAGAATTTTGTTATAACTGCATGCAATCATGGTAGAGAGAATTTTATTTTAATTTAAAATGAAAGAGAGAAAGTTTTTGCATGCAGATGAGAGAATGATTAAACAAATAAGTTTTACTGTATCAGATCACCCACATTAAATGTCGCTCACAGTCGTGCATGAAGCATCGGGCAAGATAACATTTGTATATATAATTTTCTTTTTTCAACCACTAAGAAAAGTGTTTTAAAAGATGTTTCTTTACAGATAAAACACTTGTACTATTGCTTGCTTAATCAGAGAAAAGGGAGCATGGCAATAATAGTAAAGCCACTGATGTAGTCTTAATTGAATGATTGGTTGTTCAATGATTGATTCACAATAAATAGAGTCCGCATGACATTAAAACATTTTAACAAGTTATATATCCATTGAATGATTGAACCAATGCATCTTCGTCTTCACTTGTATGACTTGTATCTGAAGTGGTTAGGTACTCAGGTATATTTTCGTAATATAAGTTATATCGGAGTTCTTCCACAAACGAAAAGGAAAAGGAAAGTGAGCTCCACAGGAATCACTTTTTTATCAGGATAATTTTTTTTTTTTTTTCTGCAATGATAAGAGTTTTAGCTTGTTGAACTTTACCACTCGGTTAAGGAATGATGGTTTCACAATAGAACTTTTCCTTTTCTTATTATTTAGCCACTGTAAGTTTAGAACACTCGAAAACCTAAAAATCCTTTTGAAAAACTTGGTTTTGTTCGAAGGTTTTGATCAGATCAAACATAACAATCGTTTAATTTACTAGTTTGTGTGTCGGTCTAAGCATGCTACGATACAGTTTGTCATCATAGGTTACGTTTGGATGATCGATCGAATCAAACACAAAGATTAGTAAATATTTTTTTTCTTCATACAATGAAAATACTTTATTTTCTTCTTACCACCCCGAATGATTTGGGTTTTTTAAAAAAAGATTTAAAAGTCTTTAAATATATTAATTTTATTTAAGATACTGAAAAAATATTTGAATTTTAAAGCTTGTTAAGAGAACAATCATGTGGGAATCTTCCATTAGAATAGATTTATATCTTTTTTAGGCTCAATTGTAAATGAGGATGTTTTTCAAATTTTGAGGTGATAATTAAAAAGTACACCAAATTATAAATGTCACTAAAATAGTGTTCTCACCTCATCAATTTTCAAAATTTGATAAATTCTAGAGAATTTTTAAAATGCCCTTAACCTGTAATATTTTCAAAATACACCCATTGAAATTTGTAATTATATTATCAAAATATCTATATAAAGGTGGACTATCCGACCTTATAAACCACATACTAACTAAGCAAATTCGACAGCACATGTGACTCCTAACCCATCAATCAATATCTTAAATTTTACATTCCATGAGAGTAAAATACCCTATAAAGTATGATATTTGGAATTGAACGCCAACGCTTGAGTGGAGCACCTAGACTACTCATATGTTGATGAATAAAATGGGAACTTTGGAGGCATCGATATTAATAAAATCTTCGAGGGGGTTTTTTTCCCTGAAAAGTGTCCTTGGCAAAATTATCCTAAATTTTGGGGGGCAAAGTGAATATTCCATGTGATGTCTTGGAGGCTAAGTCTTGGTCTTTCTTCCGCTGCTTACTCAAAGGCCTTGCCTTTTTTCCTATTTCCAACCGTGGAGCAAGCAGTCAGAGAGAGAGAGATCGCGAATGGAATGAAGTGGTTAGGAATAGGAAGGAATTCGCACCTGCCATGGGAAGAAACAGTAAATCCAGGTGGAAGCTCTCCTTTCGCCGCTCTTCCTCAGCCGCCTCGCTGTCCCCCGCCGCCTCGGCGTCGCCAACGCCTTCCTCCTTCACGGCGGACTTGCCGCTGGAGTTCCTATGCCCCATCTCCGGCTCCATGATGGCCGAGCCCGTCATCATTCCGTCCGGCCAAACCTTCGAACGCAGCTGCATTCAGGCCTGCATCGACCTCGCCTTCGCCCCGCCGGACCTCCACATCGCCCTGTCGCCGCCGCCCCTGCTTATCCCCAACTGCGCCCTCAAGTCTGCAATTGCTGCCTGGTGCGCCCACCGCAGTTTCAGTTCTCCCCTCCCCCTCCCTCCCGAAGGTGCCGCGGCCCTCGTCCGCCGCCTCATGCCCACAAATCAGCAGCCCCTTCCCTCCATCGCCGCCTCTGCGGCGTTCTCTGATGGCGGAAAAGAGGAAGAGGACGCAGATTTCGGTGGTGGCGCAGGGAAAGGTGGAGTCTTGATAGCTTCCCAGGTTGTTTCCCGAGGAATTGATGAGAAAGACGGCAATTTGCCTACGGTAGCGGAAGAGAAACCAAAGGAACCGATGAGAATCGCCACTTCTGTCTCTTGCCTAGAGCGCCAGCGAGAGAAGAACCAATCTTCTAGCTTTTCGTCAGAATCCACTCCTCCGTCGTCCTCTTATCATTCATCTTCTTCTTTCTCTTCTTCCGAGATCGCAGTTCTCGATGGAACGTTGGATAGAGAGCGAACTCCAAGGGTCGCCAATTCGACATCGTCGAGGACGAAGACTGATGCGCTGGAAGAGACGTTGGTCAAGTTCACGGAGTTAGATGTAGCCGAACAGGAATCAGCCGCCGCCAATTTCCGGAAAGCTACGAGGGAGAGCCGCGACCGGCGGGTGGCCCTCTGCACACTGCGCCTCCTGGGCGCTCTCCGTCCCATGCTTATTTCGCCCTGCGCTGCCATCCAAATCGATACCGCTGCCGCAATTGTGAACCTTTCGCTGGAACCAACGAACAAAGTTCCGGTTTTGAGGTCCGGAATCGTGCCGGCGCTCGTCGTGTTGCTCCGCAGCGGGCCCATGGAGGCCCGCTACCATGCTGCCGGCACCCTCTTCAGTCTCGCCCTCGAGGAGGAGAACCGCACCCCACTAGGCGTCATCGGCTCCATACCGCCACTCCTCGACCTCTTCTTCTGCCCTTCGACCGCCGGGTCCCGCGGCCGCCACGAAGCCGGCATGGCTCTCCACCACCTCTCCCTCACCGCGGCCAACAGGTCTAGGATTGTGCGCGCCCCTGGGGCAGTTCACGCGCTGCTCGCGGTGGCGTCAGAGAGAGCCACGGAGGCGGCCGATCCAGACGAGCAAAGGGAGGGTCTGGCACCAGCGAGGATAGCTAGGATGATGATCCACAACGTCGCGGGCTGCCACGAAGGAAGGGAAGCGCTAACGGACGCCGGCGGGGTGTCCACTCTGGCGAATTTGCTGAGGAGAGAGACATTGGAAGGGGCGGACAAGGAGCACTGCGTGGCAGCGCTATACCTCATGAGCCAGAGTAGGGGCTTGCGTTTCCGGGGCCTGGCGAAGGCGGCAGGGGCGGAGCAGGCGTTGGCCAGGCTAGCGGACGAAGTCGGCGGGGGAGCCCAGCAAGAGATGGCGAGGAGGACGCTGAGGGCGATGCGAGGGAAGGAAGGTGGCGACGCGCGCCGCCGCTAGGGTTCGGGGCACTCGACGGGGACGATACACCCCCTATCGGACCGGTCGGGCGATTTCGACAGCAAAAATTACTGAACCGACCGGGTCGAGTCGGCCAGATATCACCCGGTGCGAAACCGAGTCGACCGGACCGAGTAGCGATGTGTCATATCATATAAAAAGTCGTGGAAAAGCTTGAAACCGGTTGGTTTTTTTTATGTTTGTAAATTTTTGATGGTGAGAAATTCAAATATAAATAAAAAAATTGGCATTCGAGTTGTTTGTGTAAATTAATTATATTTACTTTTTGTATAATTGTTAGCGTTGCAAGTTCGAATTTGTTTTCTCAAAATTAAAAAAGCAGTTTCGGTCATACGATTTGTGTGAAACGAGAGTTTGTTTCTTATCGTCAGGCGTTTGTTTCTAAAAAAAGATTTAGATAACTTTTCCTGCTTTCTGTTATAAAACGGAGCGGAAAAAGAAAAATGCATATTCGATCCAACTGATAAATTGTACTCGCACAATGGTTTCGATAATTAAGGGCGAAAATTAAAACTGCGCTCAGCGTTTAAGTTTTCATTGGATGGACACTCTCCTTCATGTCCTTTTAAAGTGAAAATATATTTTTATTATTAGGGGTATTTTTAGGTAAAGAGTGCTTATTATTTTTAGAGGAACACTCATTTAGATTTTGCCCAAATTAGAGACGGACGTCTAATTTTTTTTTTTTTTGGCCCAATAATTAATTATAGCACGTTACATAAAAAATTGCAATTATATCTTATATAGTTATTCTTGCATAAAAATTTAAAAAAAGTGGCATTCCATATTATTTTCAAAAATATATAACAATAACACATTTTATATCAGTATATTATAATGTAAAATAAATTATATAGCTTTACAATGGGCCTGTACTGTGAAAATCCAACCCATTTATGCCATCATCTAGATAAACATGCAGACATCATCATATCCTCATACCACTAATCCCCTGGTAAATAATTTCGATATATCAGATACAAAAAATTGCCTACATACTAAGCTCAATACAATTCTGAACAAGCTCAGAATTTCCATTGAAGACGGATGAGTAATCTCATCCGTTAAGAACTAATTTCAGATAATTTAAAAAATAAGCATAGTTCAGAATTCCAAAGCTTAATGCTCAACTGCCATAACAAACAATATGGTCGATGGCCTCTGATGCCCTACATCAATGCTGTAGTTGTTATTGTCGTCGTTGTCTTGTATGAGATAAAACCGCGAGTAGGATTTTCTTGCGAGGACCCTACAAAGTGAAACCCCAGAGCATCAGAATAACAATAGTAACATTTCAGAACAAAACTTAAGCCACTGATAGGACATGGGGAACTACCACTGTGGCTTATAAAATGAAAAATAGCATTCCATTGATAGCATAAACAAGATGATTCAAGATGCATAGCAGTCATGTTAACTGCTGAGATACAACAAAACGATAGTGCGATCCTATTGTAAACAAGTGTTTTCTGATGCAAATGGAAACATTCTAATATTCAATTTCACCAGGACTCCAGTGACAATCAACTTAGAAGCAACTCATGATTTCATTGCCAAGTAAAAGGCATATGGGTCTAGCACGCAGAAAGATCTCCAAATAGTAGGAAGGCTATTGACTTCTAAGAGAGGGATCACTAGCTAAGCTAGGTGCCCTTGATTGGAATGGAAAAAATAATATTAGAACTGGTGCCTTTCAATGACTACTAAATTCAATAAGAAGGTAGTCGGTACTGATGTCCTTTCTGAAATTTGGGCATTATAGTTTAGTAATGACTAATAATTATTGTTTCACAATAAACAGTTTTAAAAAAAGGTACATTGTGCTAAAAGCACTGATACAGCTTTTGCTCCCATCTTCCATCATTAATAATTTTGGACGAATAGGTGACAAGACACGATGGAAAGATGAGATTGGTTGGGACGGATAAGAAACAAAACACCTTAGGACAAAGATCCTTCCTTAAATGCCCCAATCGAGTATGATCAAAAGTAGGGTGGCAAAAATGAACCCGACCCAACCCAAAAAAAAAAGGTTCGGGTTGGGTTCAGGTTGACCTGGGTTGACTCGAATTTAAGGTTTGGTGGATTTTTTTTGAGTTAAATCAAAATTAAGATGCTTTTATGTATATTAATATTAATGTTAGTATAATAATGATAGAGTATTGAGATAAAAGTAAAGAGTTATAAGAAAAATAGTCAACAAAAAAAAAGTCATTTTGAATCTGGTTATTCGTGTCGATTCCGGTTCGGGTTGGCCAGTCAGGTTTAGGGATTTCGGATCGGGTTCAGGTTGGGATTTAAAAAAAAAAACAAATTCCAACCTCAATTGACACCTGAGTGATTCAAAATGGCAGATGAAGCCTATTCTGATTCGTCCACGTCTTAATTACATCCACCCAAGTAAATAGGAGGGATCAAAAATCTAAATGATTCATTCACTCAATCATCCACCTACATACTTATCAACCCAAGTAGGCAGGCTGTGAGGATCATTAGCATGGATCACTAAAGTAAAAAACCACCCATTTATACAAGAGAAAGTCATCCCATGCAGAATAGCTGAAAGATTAGAGACAATAGTAGTCATCAACGAGTCACCTACACATTGAAGCTGGAAAGCAATAACCAGGAGAATAATCAACAAAACATGGACTAAGGTCTGTCCCATCAGCAACAAGAACACATGAGTCCCTACCATCTAATTTCTAATATATGGATAATTTCCGGCTATTGAAAACCTTATGTAGATCTATATGGTGATAGCAAAATCATTTAAATTCTTAAAATTTTGCTAATATTCTTTAGCCTCTCCAACCTTCACATCATTTCCTTAGTAAATCGAACTAATCTACAGGAAAAAAATATTCAACAATGTCTTCTCTCTCTACCCCCCATCTAATTTGGAAAGTTGGAATACGGAATGTTGGAATACAGAATGTTGTTTTTCTTGCAATGCAAATATAATGTCATAAATTTGTTACATTGTGCTGCATTATCCTCCATGTGTAATCGTTACTAAATTAGAAAAAACCTACCACATCTAATTAGGAAAGTTGGAGCACAGTATGTTGTTGCTCTTGCAATGTGAATTGTGAATATTGTATGCCATAAATTTGATACATTGTGCTGAGTTTTCCTGCTTGTGTGACACTACTAAATTAGAAAAAGTTACCGCATCTAATTTGAGAAGTTGTGGTACCATATGTTGTTGCTCTTGCAATGTGAATACTATAAGCCACAAATTTATGACATTGTACTGAGTTTTTGTCCATACGCATGATCTTTGCTAAACTAGAAAAGGCTACATCTAGTTTGGAAAGTTGGACCATCATTATGTTGTTGTTCTTGCACTGTGAATGGTACACATAATAAAATTATTGCATTGTGCTGAGTTTTCCTCCATATTGTGAAATTTGATAAATAAGAAAAGGTTACCAGTAAACTTAATCATTTAGGAAGATGAGTGGTAAACTATATATACCCAACCGAAGTTCATGCATGCTTCACTCAAACTAACCCATCACAAAGGCTAATTCATTGCTCTTTGCTTCTAAACTTTTATTCCCAAATTTCAAAGCTTAATAGCTATAAGGAGGAACATTTAAAAATTGAAATCATGACATCTGACAGGCAAACTCGGGTATTCCAAAGATTTGCAGTTTAATACAGTGCAGATTCTTCATTAGGAATTTTTAGATAGAAAGGTATTACCCAAATGATCAAAATAGTTTAAGTATGCTTTTTTCCTGGACATTAACAATAATGCCTATCAAATTGTAAATACACAAGAGTAAAATGTATTAAAAGAAAATTAATCATTCAACTTATTGAGTATATCCAAGGAAACTGTGTAAAATGTAAGACCAGAAAAGAAAATAGAGCAAAAAATGTAAAATACCATAGGAACTCCCATCTCTTTAAGATCATTGTCTCTCATCTGCCTCAATGCTGTCATATCCACCTGAAACCAGAAAAAATAAGGCCAAGTATATTATTTCATTCTCAAGCACCAACTCCAGTGAAGGCTCATTTAAGGAACTTTTCATAATCAAAATGGTTAGAATAGTTTAGACATTAACATACAGTGCATGATAACACTTTCATGAGAAAAATGAAGAAAAGGCTTTTCACAGTGGTGGTATATTGCAAATTAATGCAATTAGAAATAAAACACAAAACAATTTGAAATGCTTAAGTCAGCTAATGCTCAATCATGCAAATTAACTTTTCATTTTCATAAACAATACAAGTAAAACAATGGCATTTAATAGTTACACATGAAACCAAAAGTTAAATTGGCAAAAGGAGGTTTCAAGCAATCATAGCATAGGAAATAAGACAGATCTCTATAATGATATGACACAATACTGAATGGTCATCACAATATACCTCCAATTATAATCTAGTACAGACAAAGCAATCAAGGAAAGAACATCACCAAGCATGCATCCTCATGAGGTACTGAAAATGTTCAACAGTGACTCTACCTCTTCTGCCTGAAAAAGTATAGCATATTTTCCCAGACCCAGTGATGCTAGCAGATCAGCAACTGTAAGAGGTTCCCCAGGCTGAAGAAAGCAAGTAGAATTTCGTTAAGGGGTGTAGGCAATAATTACATAATTAGGCAACGTACATAATGTATTGCAGAAAATAGTAACCACCCACAGCAGATTATCATGTTATATAGCTGCGCTTGTTAGTTCATACATGAAAACTCATAAATCAGTTAGCAAGTAAATCTTAATGATATGCACATATAGCACATTAAGGTTTGGTTTACTTGGATAGAAAATAGGAGAGAAAGGGGATCAGAGAGGGAAAGAATCACAAAAATACACACGAATGACTTCAATTGTTATTAGATTTATAAAAGAATATCATAAAATTACTTCCCAACATACTTTTCTTTTTCTTTCTTGACAACTTTTTTAAGCAGGCAAAAAGTTAACCAATTAGGAAACAAGTACATCTGTTTGGAAGTTTGTGTATAAAATCAATAAAAAAAAATTTATATATAAAAAGGCTAGTAGTAAAATTACTTCTTATATCTGTAATTTCTAGATAAATAGTTAATACAAAAAAATCTAGATACTTTAAATTACTTCCTATAATTAAAATGTTTGGGAAAGTGTGTATAAAATCAATGCAAAATATTGAAATTGTGACTTTCAGCTATATTTAGATATTATCTCTAAGAACAATGTTATCATGGTCAGTAAAGTAACTGAAATTTGAACATTTCAAAACTAGGAAGGCATGATATGGAATATAGGTGTGTGGTAAGCTTATGCAATTTTGCCTAGTTAGAGACTCATGCAATGTCACACAAATTTTATATCCTTCTTGGTTTCTGGAAGCCCTATCTTCCTCTTTCTGACAATAGATCATTCCGATATTGCCTCCAAATCAGTCATAAAGCATGCAATGTAGAAGGATATACAGTTCCAGAGAAGCTAAAATGTTGCCCAGGAAAATTACAGCAGATTGTGTGAAGGAATCAGTTAATCAGATTCAAATGTTCAGGATTCTCTTGCAGAGATGTTGGACAAATTAATGAGAAGCAATTCTTTGGAGCTACAGACTTACCCCAAGTTCACTTCTATGCACATTAACTCCAGGTGCAGGAGCTCGAACTGAAGGCCTAGCTACATCTACAGGGGTTGTCTTACTCATATAAGTAACAGATCTAGAAGCTTCACCTACTAGAGTATTTGTCAGATAACTTGGTCTAGATGCATCTAGAGATATAATCCCAGGTGCATCTTGTAGGTCCCCATATCTTCTTGAGTGAGACATATGCCTTGGAACACTGATGAGCCTATCTGGAGAATTATGCCTGGGCTTATCCAATGCTACCGAATAAGACTTTCTATGTGAATCCAATTTGAGCAAATCATCTGCAGAAGGTATTCTCCTCCCAAGGCTAGAGGCACTTGATTCTTTTGGTTGTTGTCTAGCATTAGACCTGCTCGAATTATGTATACTCCGAGATAGCCTTTCACGCAGGTCAACATTGCGTCTTTCAGTAACAAGATGCCCTCTCCGAGATAAGCTTTTCTTTATAAGCTTCCATCTCAGATCATCTTTGCCAACCTGATTGTCATTATGGATTAAGGTACTGATAAATTAGAGCAAACAAAAATAAAGAAAAGTAATAGTTTATGAGTACATTTGAAGGAACATCAGATTCTATTTGCTTGCCCCTCAAATTCTTATCAATGAATCTTTCATTGTGTCCTGTCCTTTGACTGTAACAAGAGAAATAATATTACCATCCCAATGGAATTTACATAAAATTTGATTATTGAACAAAATGGGATTAAACAAATATTAATTAGAACTTGCTTCTCTTAAGCTCAGGTTCATGAACCAACAATTCAATTCATGAAACATCCAATGCAAAGTCCGCTGCTTGAAGAACAAATTCACAAAGTGCAGAATCTATATGTGCTATAACCTCAGAAAATCATGAACTTGTAAAGAAAATGTATGACCTTGTTTTAAGATAGCTTATGCATTAAAGTTTTAAACACTTGTTGTGATATCAACATTAAAACAACAAAATAAGAACAAATAAAAGCGAAATAAAAAGTGAAGATCTCAAGTCTCAGATGAAGCACTGAGCAGAAAAGGTATTAATATTGGGCATCATAACAGCAGCAATGTTCTCTCAATTGTGAGCACAATAACTAATGAAAACTTACAAACTTTAAAATCACACACATCGATAGCAAAGCTGAACTGAATAAATTAATAAAAACTTGAAATTCAGATAACAGAAGACATACAAACAAAATGAAGATAGCCTAGTATCCAAGAAGAAGAAAATACTCAAGTATTTGTTATCTGCAAACCAATATATATATACACTTTTATCAATGTAGATATGTTGTTTGTCCCAAATTCCTTTGACACCGTAAGTATTACTGCTGTATTGACTGAAAGAAAAGAGCACACCGTTTGTCTTGGTAATGGCTGCCATATGAATTGGAATTGGTTATGTTGCTTTCCAACCTTTCTCTCACTGATCGCTTGTCACCTAGGGCAGGCAAGCCATCATCAGAATGTCTACCATCAGATGCAGATCTTGATCTCTTCACAACCTACACAGGAAGGAAAAACAGTCAAGTTAGCCAATCATGTACTGGCTGGTAGATTCATTAGATTGATACATTGAACTGAGAGACAGAGAAATATAAACATTTCAATTTCTCATCCATGTGATGTATGATCAGTAAACCAACATGGCATGCCATCAGTCACTTTCTTCTTGTTGCCATACTACCAAGCCTCCCTGACTCAGCACAGCATAAAATCAATGCCAGATCCCTCCATTTATTCAAAGAGTCCATCTGGATGAGCATAAAGCTTCAACAAACACATGAAAAAGATTTTGGTTTTTGACCCTTTGCTCAAAAAAATTTATCTGACTTGCCCAAAGGTTGATGGATGTTGAAGAATATGTTTCCTCACTACAGCATTCTTGGGATTGAAGAGGCACATATGCTTTTCAATAGAGAATGGTAATTTACAAAGTATGCAGAGAACCAATTTTACCAATAGGATCGCTACATTAACTAACAAAGGAATTTATCCAACTACGTGAAATTCAAAATTTGATCAGGTGCTGAACAGCTTGAGATAGGCCATTGCACAGAGAGACTCAAACCTCATCCGTCTTCTAAAACAGTATCCGCTTAATGGTAAAACCAAATATTTGAAGCTACGCTCTTTTTTCTTCCAATACTTTTTTCTAAAACAGTATCCGCTTAATGGTAGCTTATAGGATTGGACAAGCTAACTACTCAAATATTTCAGGAAACCTGATTTCTTGTCTAAATGGGGTCAATTGCCAATCTGGATAGGTTATAACAAAACTATAAAGATCCTTCAGACTGATATTTTCATGTCAAACAAAGCTAGAATGCACTTTGCGTGATTTTCAGGATGAATTCTACCCAATTTTCAATAGCCTAAAAACTTGACTTTATTTCTGACAAAATAAGCTAGAGTTTAGGAGTATTTAGATATTTGGAAAATACTAAAATATCAATAACTTGGTTCGTGCACCCAAATGACATTTATCAAGACGATATTTTGGTGATTGATGTATTGGAAGAAAAACTCATCTTAAACAAATCCAAATGATTTTTATTCATTCAGATTAAATACAGATATATGCCCTTTTTACAGTAAAAAAGGAGTCTTACACCAACAAACATTCATTAGACCATACTATAAATTAATACACCATTGATTTAAAGAATAAGAAAGTGTTCCCAACTTGGAGGTTAACAACAAGTGCTAGATAATCTCTTTGACAGTACTTTCTATAGAAAGAAAAAACAATGATGACTACTTAAAGAATAGAACCAAATAAAATGGATTTAAACTTTTACTTCAAACATAAGATTTTGGCAAACATGTAATGGAGATGGAAAGTTCAAAGGATATTGTTCCTACAAGCACATGATACCAACTTAGCTACAACTTTAAATAAATACTTAGCAGAAAGCGTATGAAAACCACTTTCCTTTACGAAGATAAATATGCTTGAAAAGTTTATCTAGGTTCTGGAAACCCCACTAAAAAGCTAAAGACTCAAGACAAGACTGAAACTCACTACTAATATCTGCAAAAAATTTATGAGTAATGGAACGGGAATTTTATTTTGAGCAAATAATAATCAGAGAGGGAGCCGTTACAATAAACTTTATATTGAACGATCGATGCAAGACACTGAACCAGGAACGAAAAGCAGAATCGACGACTGCATACATCAGTTATTCTCTATCATCATTTGACCGTAAAATCACAAAGCTCAAAGGAAGGACCTCTAAGGTAACGGTTATGGCAGGAACATGGAGAGAGAGGTGAGGGGGGTTTACCTGACCACTTCGGCCCAGTGTAATCGTGACCTGGGACCGAGCAGACATCCTTCAGATCCTCCTCCTCTTCCCTGTTCCCAGTTACCTATCGCTTTCCTTTCGATATCTATCCCTTTTCCGGCAGGTCGAGCGGCAGCAGGAGAAGTAGATCCTAACCCTAACAAACCAAGACAAGGAAGGCGTCAGGATCTCCCCCTCGCCGGTGGCATCGGAGAGCCGCGAGGGCTACGGGCGGAGGTTGGGGAAGAAGGAATCATCGCAATTTACCTCAAGGATCGCCTCCGTTGGCAGGACAGCGATGTCAGCAAAAAGAGGGAGTTCGATGAAAAAATAAATTCACTATTATTATCGCTTTTAACTTTTGCGCATTTTTCAATTTGGCCAACAGAATGTATATGTCCCTCCGAGAATTATGATAAATGGCATTTTAGCCCTAATTTTTGCAAAATCCTCCTCGTATTTGTTATTCTTTCAGCACGACAATATTCGGAAGCTTCTTTTAAAGGTATAAACCGTAAAATATAATTGATCAAAATTTACAAGTCTCAAATATAATTAATTATAACAATTATCTTTGTCTAATTTCACATAAAGTAAATTATGTCATCTTTCCAGGTGCGTCAGCTTTGTATGATTAGATTGGCTTTTTTTTTTAAAATTTTAAAAGAAGATTAAAAATTGAAGGGTAAAAATCAATTCGGCAACACTATGGCTACTTCAACGTATATAATTAAATTAAGATAAAAATCAAATGTACTATCATCATTTGAACCTGATTTAAGGATTTAGGGCCTTTTAACTTTTTACCTTAGTTACTTGATTTCAAGGTTCAGCTGTCTAACTTTGAACCAGTGTCTATAATCCTTTCGAAATTTCAACCTAAAAACCTCCTTCATTCTTCGATTTAGGGTTTTCCAATATAAGATTTGTTTTTATTTTTTTATTTTTATTTTTATTTTTAACACAGACAACTAAAAATACCACATGTCGTTTATCCATTCACTCATTAACTTATTTCAAAAATATATTTTCTTATTATAATAGCAGATGAATTCAGCTTCCAAGACTTATTGTGTTTTGTTGTTCGTGTTCTTAGATGAGTTCAGGTCGTATCATATTTTTGAGATGTTGCTTTCTTACGAGTATGTCTTACCAATATTATCGAAAAATAAGGCACGGTGTAGAAGTTAGGAGATAATTTTTTATACCACTTGTAAAAATTATATGTTAAATTCTACATTGTAACTTCTACAAATTATAGAACCTTATCTAGATATTGTAAAAGCTACATGCTAGCTTCTACAACATGTAGAGTAGAAGCTTGTCTACATGTTGAACCTTTTACAATAGTAATTTTATTTCATTTTGATTTTAGTTTTCTGAGAGTGATAACTATGTTCAAATAACATTTCAATAAGCAAAATAAATGAAAGGGACTTTATGACACCGACGACATTTCGAATGAAACATTATTACATCACGATCAGTCATGTAGAAGCTAACAGTTAGCTTCTACAACATGTAGAAGCTAGTTGCTAGATTCTACAATGTGTAGAAGCTACATGCTAATTTCTAC